>PVKS010021701.1:0-34794 GCA_004027875.1 Aplodontia rufa | reverse complement strand
TATATATATATATATAAAATTTATAGCTATAGTATATACAGTGATATTTATAACTGCTTGGAATGTACCTTGCTTTATCATAGTTCCAACATTTCCCCTCCTCCGCATCTTATTTCAGGGTTTTCTTCCTTTGATGATTCTAGGTTTCACTCCTTTATTGTCTTTTTTAGTACATTATATTCCTGGGAGTGAGAGTTGTTAAGCTCATTCCCTTGACTTATGTCCCTTGTGCAGAGCTCCTGATGACCTTGTAAAGGGCGACAACATGTGAAGATGAGCAGTTATTTATTGAGCATATGTAATGTGTAAGGCTTTGGAAAAACTGATACATGGCATGTAGTCCTTCTATAAGGACATGTCATCACCTGATGAAGGTGACCTTTTAGAGAGGAAAACAGAATTATAAACCAGTATATGCAACATAGCATGAGTATAGTATTAAAAATATGTTAAATGTAGGATATGGCCCAGTTTTTCCTTAAAGTCCCTGCATCCCACCCCATACCAGGGGAAGAATCTACTAGACTCCAGGGTAATTCTGTGTGCTCAGAAGCCAGTTTAGTTCATTCATCTGGCAGCAGGTCAGCATAAGAGCAGGGAAATGTCAGGACTGAGGGGCTGAGCCAGGGACTGAGCTGATGCCATCTCTTCTATGAGAAGAGGAACTATTACAAAAGAATTTTGCAGTAGAGAAGTGAGATTGGGTTCAACTCCTAATATATCACAGAGAAGTGGAAATTAATAGCCAAGGAGCATGTCAGTGGATGCAAAATTACTAGGAGGAAGCATCGGAGGTAAAGAGGGATTTTGGCTAAACCAAAATAAACTGATTTATTACTAAGGACAGACCAGTGTGATCAGATGTTACCTGGGGGACGGTGGAAGATCAGGAAGCCTGTATATATGGAGGACAATTAGATACTGAGTGTGGGGATGTTCTTGTTAAGCTGACTTAGCAGGACTCTTTGCTAAAACTAGAGTTTACAAGGAAGGATAAAAATGGGCACAAGGAGGTTCAGGAGCCTGACCAAAGTTTGAGCAAGCAACAAACCTTTGTCATCTTATTTTAATTAAAGATGGGTTAGTCTGAAAATATTTGCAAAGAAAATTTTAGAATAAACTCGATGAAAACTTGTCTGAAACATACTTTTGAAGAAATGAGGATTCCTGGAGTCTGGGCTCTTAATGCCCAGGTAAACATCTGAGAATAATTGAGCAATAGTTTAGCAACAGAAGAGATGCCCACCACAGGGTACATGGACACAGAAATGTTGTGTGGAATGCCTCCACCCTCCCTACCCTGGGAAGAAGAGCTGACCTGCAGAGAAGATGATTTCACAAACATCAGGAAGCCAAACTTGGCACCAACTTTTGCAACCACATTCTTCCCGAGTCGTCAAGCCACCTTTGGTATGTCATCTAAATGTCATCTGTTAAAATATCTCCATTCATTACAAAGTTGAGAAATAGCACAAAGGTAAGATATAAAGGGATTGTATAAATATCCTTCTGTTAGAGGACTTTGATGGAAATAACCGACAACATTGGTGGCTAATAAATAGTTGTTGAGAAGATTGGAAGTTTTCTTTTCCTTTAGTTATCCGCCCCCCCCCCACACACACACTCTGGGAATGAAAAGGGTTTTTCTAAAATGAGCAGTTGAAAAAGTCTCTAGAGTCCCCAAGGTTGCGGGTTGACTCATCAAGAAATGTTGGGAGAGAGACAGTGGCCTCAGCAAGCCCTTGGGCCACTTGCACGTGGACAGAGAGATGCTTCCAGGGTGTCTTGGTAAGAGGCACTGCGTAAAAATGAATAAGCAAAAACACAACCAGTGGGGGACCGGGCACTATTTCTATACTTGTGTACCTAAACAAAACTGGAAGAAATTACAATTTAAAATTTTTGGATGGTAGAGTTTCCAGTCTTGTGATTGTGTCATTTCAATTCAATAAATATTTATTGCGCATGTATCTGTGCTCACCTTGCCCTTGGCACTGTGGAGGCACACAGAAAACTCTAAGATGTGATTCTTGCCTGTCTTTCTCAGCCAGAGCTGAATTAAAATTAGTAGAATTAAAATGTCTTGGGATTTTGGGATAAGTAAAAAACAAAAAAACCCCCAAAAAAACCCCCCAAAAAACAAAAATCCTATAGGGCACTATGTTCATAAAATTAATCAAAATCAATCTGTGAACATTTTTGAGAATCCAGAGCTTGCTTTGTAGTGGACAAAACACACCTCAGGCCCTCAAACCCCATCTCTGGTAGGATGTGTATCTTTTTCTCAAATAACAACTGAAATTTGGGGATGGGCGTGGAAGGGGATGAGCAGGAAGACATGTATTAGGGAGAGAAGCCATTTCCAAATTGAGATCTGTTTAGTGAATATCTGGTTTTTAACAAGAGTATTTAATCCAAAGTGAAATTGGTGTGCTTCACAGATGTATTTATCCCTCTATAATTAAAAGATCAGTCCCGTGGAGTTCTTTTCTTTAGAGATTATTCTATAATGTGAATAAACCATTCTTCGAAATGACAGCTTCTCCTTTCTGAAACCTTTCATCTCTTCCTCAGCTGATTGAAAGGGCCGCTCATGGTCTTTTTTTCGCTGCGTATAAGGAATATAAAGCGAAGCAGCACAGCAGAAAGAGATGAATAAAGATTCCTTTGTTCTCCATCACGTGCCTGCAGAGAGCGGCCACTGCCCTTGAGGCGCTCTCTGAGTGGGTTCAAGATCTTCCCCCTTCCTGTGACAGTCTGGCATGAAAAAGCAGCACTGTTTCTTTGGGGGTGAGCCCTCACTACAGAAGCTGGCACCCACCACCTCCAGTCCCCTTTACCCAAGGGATCGAAAAACTGCTAGCAGCCCAGCCTGTTTGCTTATTCCCTCTGTGTAGTGGAAACTTATTTCAAAGAAGGTAACAGGAGCGCCTGGTGTTAGAAGGTCCCTTATGCTGAAATACACTTGTGAAGTGTATTGGCTGCAGCATGTGAATGTAAGCGGCGTCTGTTGGGGAAGGTTACAAAGGATTGTCAGGGAGGGCAGGAAGCAGAGGGAAAGAGAGATTTTTACACATGACTGTAATTTGTGCATCACATCTGAACATCTGTCCAAATGATATGACACTTTTGGTTTCCTAAAATTATAAATTGTCCTAGAAAAATAGGGTATGTGGTTTGGAATCTTTTTCTTTTTATAGTCTTAAAATTCTAAACTCTGCAATTTTTCAATCTTCCCTTTGCTTAGAAATTTTCATGATCTAACTTTTTGCTGAATTCTTTGTATTTTTTTTTGATATGTTGGTGTTTTATTAACATTGTTCTGGACTCTATGGTTGATCCTTGCACACATCATGTCCTCCATAAATTTTTTTTAAAAGAGGAATGAATGGCAAAATGAGAAGGTTAAAATATTAAATTTTGTGTGCGTGTGTGTGTGAAAATCTGGTGAGTGAGTCTTTCTCCCGAGGAATATTCCAGTCTTGGTTCCAGGCTCAAATATGATTGTCCCTAGGCATGTGTGTGTGATGCCAGAACAACCCCAGCCCCACCCTGCGGATACCCAAATCCTTAGATGCTCAAGTCCCTTGTAGAAAATAAGATAGTATGGGCTGGAGCGGTGGCTCAGCGGTTGCGGCTCTTCCCTGGCATGTGTGAGGACCCGAGTTCAAACCCCAGCACCATATATACAATGAAGTCTTGCAGCCACAAAAGCCACATGAAAGACTAAATAAAATTGATTCTCTCTCTCTCACTGTCCTTCTCTCTTAAAAAAAAAAAGAAAATGACATAGTATTTCCATACAAGCCATGAATGTCTTTCCTATACTTTAAATCATTTCTAGATTGCTTTTAATACCCACAAAACGTAAATGAAATTTAAATAGTTACTACACTGCATTATTAAGAGAACAACAATATGAGAAGAGTATGCAGTCTCAGTATAGATACAATTTTTTCAAGTGTCTTCAATCTGTGGGTGTTTGCATCCACAGATGTGGAACCCACAGATATGGTGGGCTGTGTTAGGCTCCTCTGAGAAGGGTTCTGTGCTGTTACTGAGCTGCAGCCCTGGAACACAAGCCAGTCGCTACTAGGGGTAAGGTCTTCCTCAGCTCTTCCTCAGGAAAATCTTTAGCTATTTAGCTGCCTACCTGAGCTTTTTCAGGCTACTAATGATTCTTTGAGTTAAAAAAAAAAAAAAAAAGAGAAAGCAAAATATTGAAAATCTAGTTTATATTACCAAATGTAAACTTGGTATATAAACTTTTTTTTTTTTTTTTTGTAAAAGTCTTAAATCCCTCCACGCCCATCAGTGAGACTGGGCATGATGGTGGTGACAGTGGAATACAATGAGCCACCTGAGGCACTTGCCACCATGTCCCTCCTTCCAGTGGCAGTGAGCACAGAGGGCAGCAATATTATTTTCTCCTCCAGGTTCATAGTCAAGAGAGAGGCTTGCATTAGTTTTCTAGGGTTGCTGGAACAAAGTACCAAAGACTGGATGGCTTAAGCAATAGATTTATTTTCTCACAGTCCTGGAGACTGGAAATCTGAGTCCAAGGTGTCGGCAGGGCTGGTTTCTCCTGAGGCCTTTCTCCTTGGCTCCTTGATGGCTGTCTTTTTCCTGTGTCTTCACATGGTCTTATGTCTGTATGTGTCTGGGTCCAAATTTCTTCCCCAGATTAGGACACCAGTCATCTTGGATAGAGCCTACCTTAGTCACCTCAGCCACCTCATTGAAAGCCTTATCTCCAAATACAGTCACATTCTGTGGAGTTCAGCATGGGAATTTTTTTTTTATTTTTTATTTTTGAACAACCATACAAGTTTTTAACAAAATAATATAAAATGTGTATATATTCTGGATATTGCAATTACCCCCAGGAGTGCCCCCCCCTCAATTATCCTCCCTTATCCCGCCCTTCCCCTTCCCACTATATCTCTAAAAAAAGTATTAGGTTGTAAAACATTACATCTTATCTGGATTTAACACACAGCATGGGAATTTAAAGGAGACATAACTCAGAGCATGACAAGGTCATACCAGTCAGATCCTTGGCTAACTCTTGGATATAAATTATGGATGTCTGAAGGAGATAGAAGCTATGAAATAGAGTACTTACCTAACTTTGATTAGAGGCAAGAATGACCAGAAAGGTCTGGAGAAGTTGAAAGGAAAAACTGATGAGGCAGCAACGCAGCTCAGTGACAGAAGGCTGCTCCTTGCTGAGTGTGGGGTGCATTAGAGGTTTTGGGATACTGTGAGCAGAAAGGGTGTTCATTTTTACAAAGGTGAAGAGACTTCTTCTGAGAAATTACAGAAGGAATAAGCACTCAAATAAATGGGACTTTTGATTGACATAGAACTTGAAGGGCTGGTTTTTAGGATGCTTTTAGAAAAAGCTCATGATGAATTTTTAGAGTATTGAATTTAAGCACGGTAGAGAAATAAGGTTTGAGCTTAAAGGCAAGAATAAAAAATCATGGACTATTAAGGTTAGAGGAGGCACTGCAATCTGCTGCTCCAACTTTCCTTTTTTTTTTTTTTTAAGAGACAGAGGGACAGTGAGAGAGAGAGAGAGAAAGAGAAAAAGAGAGAATCAACTTTAGTTTTTCATGTGGCTTTGGTTACATGAAATGTGTGCGTGGTGCTGGGATTTGAACTCATGTCCTCGTGCATGTGGGGCAAGCACAATACCCCTGAGCCACTTCTCCAGCCCCCAACTTTCCTCTTTCATAAGGACCCATCAAGGTTTGAATTCCAGCCCAGGATCACTCTACTGGTATGCAGAATTGCTATCACAAGTCTCATTTTTGTTCCTTTACTAGTTTATTAAATGGTCTTAGGCAAGTTATTTAAGTACATAATATTAAATATAGATTGTATAGCGTATGAACTGTAAGAAGATATAATGAGAATTTAATGATTTAAAATATAGAGTCATATGTGATTAAAAATGTACATGAGTCCCCCATGGCGTTGAAATCCTAGCATTTTAAAGAGGATTTTAAGAGAGGTAATTAAAATGAAAATGTGAACATGTGGCACTTTATTTAATGTCCTTTTTGTAGAACCAGAGCTCAAGGGAAAAATCTTTGATTTGATTGCTCAGAGCACCCCATGTAATTGTGCTTTTATTGCAGCTATCTGATTTTCTAGTGTGGAAGCAGAAGTACTAGGGTTATTTATTGCAAGGGGACTTCCTATTGTTTCTTGCTCCTTTTCCACACATCACCTTGTTTTGTTGGATGATAAGAAAAATTTCATGTTCTTTTTTTGCTCACAAAAAGGGGCAGTATTTAAAGCATTGGAAGAGAAACTTTTGTGGCATAAAATTTTTGTCTATCTTAATAATTGATTCTATTTTCATTCCTTTCTCAAGTCTTATTGCTGTTGAACAGTAGGACTCTGTGATCTGCTGTATCTTAAAAATAAAGAATTTGAAAATATACAGCATGTTTATAGAGTTAAAATTTCCAGCCATAATTTAAAGAGTAAGCTAATTAACTTAGATGTAAAAAATGTTTTTAAAAGGGTTATACTGAGATTCATTTGGTATATGCTAAGGTTGGATAATGGTTCAATCTTAGAAATGATGGAATAAATAAAATTAAATATTTAAAAATAGTACTCCAATTTTGGCAAAGCAGTCTTTAGCACATGTATTTATGCATTCCTTAAAAAAATCCCTTTTAGAATCTGAGAGATTTTTTCATTTATACTTCTTTTTTGAAAAAAGTAGTTGCAGTCTGACTACTTTACCTCTTGTTATTTATTCTAACCACTAGTTGCAACTCCTTAGCATTTCTAATTACTGAGTGAGAAAGATGCTGTTTTATTTTTCCAGTGAGGATGAGGCATATCCAGATTCTGAGTTTAGTGTTAACCAAGGTTGTTGCTTTTTGAACTTGTTGATGTGTATGGGTGAGGTTAAGTGGAAGAGTTTACTTTTTTTGTCCCGTTTTCTTATTTGGATCACAAGTTTCCCAAGAGGAAGCCTAACGCAGAAGCTCTTGACTGACCAGGAGTCTTAGCAACATGAAGACTGGTGGCTGGCCTGGGAGAAAACAGGAAGAGGATGGTGAAATTTGGGCACAAGAACAGTGGGGTTAAGAATCAGACAATGAGGACTGGAGCACTGGCTCAGCAGTTATGGTGCTTGCCCGGCATGCACAAGTACACGGGTTCAAACCCCAGCACCCATGTACACAGCTAAGTGTCGGAGCCACGAAAGCCATGTGAAAAACTCAATAAAAATTGATTCTCCCTGTCTCTGTCTCTCTGTATCTCTCTCTCACTGTCCTTCTCTCTAAAAAAAAGAATTGGACAATAAGCTTTGTCAACTTCCTGTGATGTATCCTTCAAAGGTAGGGAATTCACTTGATCATTCTGCAATTTAGAGTGCTGGTTGTTTTTGACAGTAACTCTATGAGACAGTGTTATAAATTTTTTTTCAAGAGAAGGATAAAAATGGAGAGAGCAAGGGCATCCTTTAGTAGGTTTAATAAGAATTCATAATTTATAAATCATGAAATAAGTACTTCAACCTTAGGAATATTCATTTGTTCATTCATTCATTCATACATAAAGACTTGCTGGGAACCCTAGCAGAACAAAACTTCAGCCCTCACGGAGCTTGCATTCTGATAGGGGAGACAGAAAAAAGGACACTTATCCTAGCAAGAAGGGTTATAGAAAAAAACCAGTCAGTGGGCAGGAATCATTGTATTACCTGAGAGCATAAGGTAATAACCTCAATGATGAGACGACTTCTGTGATAAGATGACCTGAAGCAAGGGTAGGAAGGAGCCACACAGATACCCGGGGAAGAGAATCCCAGGGAGTCAGAACAGAAGTGTGCTTGGTGTGTGCACCGAGTGACAAGGAAGCCAGTTATCCTGAGTCATAATGACTTGGGCGATGATGATGTAGGAGATGATAAACGAACCATGAGGTGGTGGGGCAGATCATGAAGGATCTTGTAGATTCTTGTAAGGAATTCTGCTTTGACTGTGAGTGAGAGGGGAAGTCATTTGAGGTTTTTGATCAGAACAGTGACATCATCCATCGTTTAAAAGGACCACTCTGATGACTACATGGGAGAATCATTTCAGAAGGGCTAGGGCAGAAAAAGGGCATTCAATTGGGAGTCAGTTGCAAGAATCCAGGCAAGAGGCGATGACATCTTTCACTAGGGTGGAAATGGTGGAGATTTGAGAAGTGGTGGGAGTCTTGTCTCTCTGGAGGTTATGTCAAAAGATTACTGATAGATTGAATGTCTGATGTAAGAGAAAGAAGGGGGAGAGGATCACTATGACCATAAAGTTTGGTCACTACCCTCACTAGAATAGGGGAATGGTTGAAGGAACTAATGTGTGTTGATTTTAGGAAACAAAGTCTGACATATCTATTAGATACCTTAGAAGAGATCCTGACAAAGAAATTAGATGGATGAATCGGGGCTGAAAACTCTTAGCTTGGGAGTTGTCAGAATATAAGAGTTATTAAAGGGAGAGGCTGTGAAGAGGGGAACAGAGCATTTGCTACAGTAAGGAAGTTGCAGGTTGGAGCAGGATGGAAAGAAGCTGTCAGTCAAGGCTATCAGCAGCCGGTAGGGGAGCAAGTTCAATAGCAGCTGAAAGGAAGTATTGATGACTATCCAAGAGACTGGGTAACTTTGCAAAGGGAAAGCAATCAGGCCATTGTGGAAGAGAAGAGGGCCAGTGATATAGCTGGATAAAGATTCAGATCCAAAGATCCTTTTTTTGTGATTTAAAAAAAAAAATCCAAAATAAAGTAACAGATATCTTCACAAACTTTGAGTTACAAAGCTGCTTGTGTTTTGGATAGCACCAAGTCTTCTATTTCCTGATTGATTACACGTTTCTTAAAAGAAAATTCCATTTTACAATTCATTTTAATATTCTGCATGAAGCTAAGAGTAGAACTTTGTATATGGTAGGTATTCAGCTAGTATGTGTTGAATGAATTAATGAAAACATTACCAAAAGCTTTGTAAATCTCCTGAGGGTGACTGGACAGGAACAATCCCACAGAGGGTTAGCCATCTCTCCTGGGTCAGTGGCCTGCTCTGCTTGGAAAATACCCTGGTGTGTCTAGAAGTATGGGGACCCTTTTGAAATTACTTATGGTGGTCTTGACTTCTTAGCTGTGATTTTTATCAAACTAAAGATTATGGGTTGTTTGGCAGCTTATTGTAAAGGAAAAATTTTGCTGTGTGTTATGACAGAATTCTTCAAAAAATACATGCTTAAGATGAGGTTTCTAAGAAGGCTCTTGTAAAACAGGCAATTACTTGCTCAAGGGAGCTAATTGCCTGCACAGATGTATACTTGTGCTACCAATTCCTCACTTGCACTTGTGATTACCCATCTGCAATAATGAAATCTAGGGGAATTCTTAGGTACAAGGAAAGGTTTTTGACATCAGAGGAGACCGGAAGGAAATAGGAAATAACTAAGCGTAAACCTTATTCCGGATGTTATATAGGGAGCATTTTCTGAAGCGTGTGGCTGCCAAAGGTAGGAGGTCACCTATCTTGCTCAAGTGTCCCTTGATTCTGTCAACTTAAAAAAAAAGAAAAAGAAAATAGCATTTCAGCATTTCTCACCTTTGTGTTTCTTGTAGCTTTCTGTTAATGGTAGTCTTTGTCAATCTGTTTCTAGTTTGATGGTAAGCCAGTTTAGAAGAACTTTTTTTTTCCCCTGAAAAAAAATGCACTGAAATTTCTGTGAAATAATTTGCAATCATTGATCTGGAGGAAAAGTGGGTAAAAATCCCAGATCTGCCAAGGTTGCATTGAAACGTCAAGGAGACCTGCTTTTAGAGGTGGTTATCATGACAACCCAGTGCTATGATAAATGAATAGTGAGTACAAACAGAAAATGAAACAAAATATGAGCACTAGTTTCAAGAAATACTTTTAGTTTTCATAATAATTATGGAATAATTGTGAACCACCAGAGAAATAAATTTTTTGTGGAGAAAATTGTCCTGTGCCAAGCTATTCTTACATAAGTCAGTTTACTACTGAAAAGGGAATGAATCTGTCAAACTTGGTATCCTATGAAAGCTACAGTTAGTTCTTACTCTAAATTCCTCCAGGGAATTTGAGTGGTTTGCTATTTTGTTGTGGCAGTTGAATCAAGTATCTTAAATATTATGGGAAAAGAAGAAGAGGAGTAGAAGCAACTTGGTGGGACAGTTGGTTGAAAGCCCAAACAACCTGGAATGTTCTTTTGGCTTAAGAGTACTGCATAAGTATGTGGGGTTGAAGAGGATAATCATGCTGAGAATCTCTGGGAGTCTAGCTATCATATTTGACTTGAGGAATTCCTAGTGAGGATCCATTCTGAGAGTCTGTTGTAATAAATAGTCCATTCTTTATATTCCTCTTGAACTGAGGAGATCCAAACTTATGGAGCTTTGGATCAGTCAGGATGGTTTAAGTAATGCTGCAATGACAAATATCCCCATGTTTTAACAGGCTAAAACAACAAAGGTTTGCTTCCTTTGTGTATATTATGTGCCCGTACCTGGGAGTGGACTCTGTTCATCAGAGTCACTCTGGGACATAGATGGGAAATGATTCATCATTAACACTCTTGGTCACTGTGACAGGGGAATGTGAGAGCTCTTAAAGGTCTTGTATTATCAGTTGAATGATCCATTTTGGAAGTGCCTTATTTCCATTCTACTCACAGCCATTGGCCCTAACTAGTCACATTGTTCCATACATCCATAAAGGGGCCAGAAAAGGGAATCTTATCCTGTGCCTGGAAATAACAAGAACCAGAAATACTTGGCAAAAAGCACCAACAATGACTTTAAATTTAAATGAACCCATATGTTGCCTTTCCATTGGTTCCAGGAGCCACAGAATCATCACCTGTGTAGCCAGACTGGTGCCCATGAAATGCCTGCTTGTTAGGTGATTTTCCTTTATCACACACTCTCCTAGGAGGAAGATTGTACCTATGGTACTGAATGCTACATGGGGCACATTTAAAAAACTTAAGTCCCATGATAGAAAATGCATTTTAAATAACTTTAAGGCCACCTCTTAGAAATTCCTGACATTTGAGAAATCTAATCGTATTTTTGATTATGTCATTTTTGATTGTATATAAGATTATGAGAATTCTAACCTCCTACCCTCAACTAAAAACACTCAAAATTGTCTGAAGGACCTGAGCTGTTGCTTGTTGGCAGGAGGCTGCTTTTTATATTCTATACTAATTTTGAGGCATTTTCAAATTTTGTTTTGGAAAATGTGCTGACTCTTAAACCCACAGTAGAATTCAATTGCACAGTTTGTCAGCCGAACCACCTCACAAAGTAGAAATATAAGGTGAAAGTAGTTGCAAAGAACTGGAGGGAGAGATTAATGGCTTCCTGTATTCTAGTCTTGGTGGTAATATTTCTTCAATAAAGTGGATAGATAATGGTGTAAAAAGAGATCTGAGCTGATTCCAATATTGATCTCTGGTTTCTTCTCTCAGAGGACCTAAAATGATAACTCTATTTGTGTGGCCGAGGCAACAGTCTCTATTTTAGTTCAATATGGTCCATTTATTTTTATTCTTTGTGGTCAGGTAAATTATTTCCTCTGGTTTATGATCTTTATTGGTGAGTCTTAATCTTTGCTCAAGTGCATTTTAAATATTGGGTTTTTCAGCAGTTAATTTCTATGGCAGCCTTTTCTCCCCTGGAATGAGAATCACAAATTCTGACTTTGGATATGCAACACTGGAGATCAGTAATTTCCCAGTCTGCAATCTGCATTTCACCTTCTATTCCAGCAGTTCCTTGCTCTTTGGAATTTGTGAAAGAATTTTCAGGATTTCCCTTTTCCAAAATCTATAAAATCACTCATCTCTAAAATTTGAAACAAAATTTTTAAACTTTGTGCTAAAAAGTAACCCTCAAGGGGTAAATGAGCTCTATGATGAAAACTATAGAACACTGCAGAAAGAAATCAAAAAAGCCCTGAGAAGATGGAAAGATATCCCATGATCTTGGGTAGGTAGAATTAATATTGTTAAAATGGCCATATTACCAAAAGCACTATATCAATTTAATGCAATCCCCATCAAAATACCAATGTCATTCTTCGTGGAACTAGAGAGAACCATTCTTAAATTCATTTAGAAGAATAAGAGACCCAGAATAACCAAAGCATACTAAACAAGAAAAACGGAGGAGGCATCTCAATACCTAATCTGAAATTATACTACAGAGCTGTAGTAACAAAAATAACATGCTATTGGTATAAAAATAGACGTGAAGACCAATGGAATAGAATAGAAGACATAGAGATAAATCCACAAACATATAGTGTTTTGATATTTGACAAAGGAGGCAGAAGTATATCTTGGTGAAAGGATAGCCTTTTCAACAAATGGTGCTGGGAAAACTCAATAAAGTTATGTAGGAAAATAAAATTAGATCCTTATCTATCACCTTGCACAAAACTCAAATCAAAGACTTAAGAATCAGATATGAAACCTTGAAACTGTTGGAAGAAAACATAATGTCAACACTCCATCATATAGAAGCTGGCATCGCCTTCCTTAACAAAACCACCAAAGCACAAGAAATAAATCCAAGAATCAATAAGTGGAATGCCATTAAACTAAAAAGCAACTGTATAGCTAAGGAAATGATTAAGACTGTAAAGAGAGAGCCTACAGAATGGGAGAAAATCTTAGCCAGCTACCCTTCTGTAGGGGATTAATGTTCAGAATATACACAGAACTCAAAAAAACTTAACACTAAAAAAACACAAATAACCCAATCAATAAATGGGCAAAAGAACTAAACATAAACTTCTCAACAGAAGAAACACAAATGGCCAATAAATGGATGAAAAAAATGTTCAACATCTCTAGCAATGAGGGAAATATAAATCAAAACAACATTAAGAATTCATCTCTCTCCAGTTAGAATGGCAAAGATCAAGACCAGGAGCAATAATAAATGCTAATGAGGTTGTGGGGAGAAAGGAACACTTGCACTGTTGGTGGGACTGGTTCAATCAATCTGGAAAGAGTAAGGAGATTCCTCAAAAAACTAGGGATGAAATCACCATATGACCCAGATATCCCACTCCTGGGAATCTTCCCAAAGGAATGAAAACTGGCATGCTATAGTGACATAGCCACATCAATATTTACAGCAGCACAATTCACAATAGTTAAATTATAGAATCAACTCAGATGCCTGTCACTAGATGAGTGAACTGAGAATACATACAATGGAGCTCTACTCAGCTATTAGTAAGAATGGAATTATGGCATTTCCTGGCAAATGGATAGAAATGGAGAGTATCATGCTAAGGGAAATTAGCTAAACTCTGAAACTCAAAAGTTGTATGTTTTCTCTCATTTGTGGAAGCTAGAGTAAAATAAAGGAAAGGGGGAGAGAAGGAAAAGATTTCATAAACAACCATTCAAATACAAATTAATAGAACTAAAGGAAGTCTAGTAGCGTAGAAAAAGCAGAAGAGGAGAGGGGAGGAAGGACAGTAGGGAAAAAAGGGAGGGTTAAGGGGAGAAGAGAAAAATACATTTTGTACCCCTAAGAAACTAAATAGTTCCCACACAATCAATTTCAAAGTGCTATCAGAAGAAGCAAAGGACCAGGGGATGAGAGGAAGGAGTAGGAGCAGTGCTGGGGGGTGGATATTGGCCAAATTATATTGTTATATTGTGTGCATGTATGATTATGAAACAAATCCCATCATTATATACAACGTAAAGGCACCAATGAAAAAGTAACACGGCACTGTATGTGAGTGGATACTTAAATTCATGTTTTTTTTTAAATGATAGAACGGATTATTGTAAAGGAAACTACCATACATGGTCCAGTTTCCCGCTCTGTACAGTGGTTTGCATTAATGAACACAAGCTCTGCAGGAAATTTGAGTTATCTCAGTCATGAAAGAGAACCAAGTGGCCTTTGGCCAGTCCTGTAACAGTAAGATGGAGAGTTTTCTGTGCAGCCAGCCTTGTGACCTTCCTGGTCTCCCTGAAGCCTTAGTTGAGTCTTTCCTCTGATGGTGTGTGAACCAGTGCAAAATTAGTGGGGAATTGGGGATGGAATGGTGGCTCAGTGGATGGAGTGCTTGCCTGGCATATGTGAAGACCTGGGTACAAACCCCAGCACCACATACACAACTAATTGTCAGAGAAATTCAGGCTAGAAGAAAAAATAAATAAAATTGATTTTTTTTCTTTCTCAAACACTCTCTTCTCTCTTTAAAAAAAAAAAAATTAACAGGAATTTGTCATGTAGGTGGGGGTTTCCTGCTCAAAAAGGGCCTGTTTAAGTTCTTGGCAGGAAAAGAAAAAAAAAAGATACAAAACAAAGCAACTAACACCCCCACTATTGCCATATCCCAAACAAGAAACCTGAGGCTGTTAATGCATTTTAACAACTCCCAGAGTAGAGAAAATTATGTGTATTCCAATTTACACACAAATCAATAGTCATCTGCTGTGATTGAACTATGCACTGGAGAACTGTACTGTAATTATATTCATGCCAGGCATCAAGGACAAATCTCCTGGGTTTTGAGTAGGTGTGAGACAAGAAAAAATTACCAGCTCAGCTATGGAAGATTAAAAAAAAAAAGTACCCACAAAGCTTTTCTTTTGAATCAGTGGGTTTAATTATATAGTCTTCATCTAACAAATAACAGTTCTCAAACTCCTTATAAAAATCATTGCATTAAAAAGTATGTGTCTGGGGAATACAATGCCAGGAAACAATTTTATTTACCTCTCTGTGGAATCAGTTGTTTCACCTTTGCCTAGCAGGGTTGAATTTTTTTTTTTCTGGTTTTTAGAATTGATAAACTATGGACACTGGATTTTTCTTTTCCCTTTTCCTTCATTATGATAAATTGAAAAAGAACAATAGTTTGTGATTTTGAGATCGTGACTCACAGCTCTCTGTCTTTAAGTGTTAAATTTCACATTGGAGTTTACCGGGGAGGTTTCAAAGCCAGAAATATATGGTTGTTTTGGGAGTTTTTCCCTGCTCTGTCTTTTGATACACAACTGCTCTGCTTTCATCTATCAACTGGTAGAGTGCCTACTATGTGTCAGATAGACTGATCAATTCTAGGAATTCATAAATAGAGTCCAGCGTTTGAGAGTTCACTAAACGATTTGGGCAATAATTGATCCCTCCCTTCTTCATTCAGCTTTTGAACCAACGAATAGTCTGCGCCCCACCGCCCCTTTCTCAGGCAGACATAGAATTTTCTTTTCTTTCCCTGCTGTCACTGGGAATTTCCCTTCCATTTCTCTGTTCTCAGGCTCTACTGTTGCAAACTCTAAGGACTTGTGGGACCCTGAAAAGGGGTAATGAACCTCACCTGGGCTGGAGGGAGGGCTCCCAGCTCACTCAGCCAAGCAAGTAAGAGAATGTTGCTTGAGTGGATGCTAAGTTTTAGGTGCGTATCAAGGGCCTATGGCTTAGCTTGCGAAGATGTTCATGAAGACTATGGAAACCGTTACCTGATAAAGAATCTAACAGAAGATGAAGGCCAACTGAAATTTGGTTTTATTAGTGTACTTTCTCAGAATCAGCTTTAGTTCTCACAAGCTTGTAAGGCAGAGTTTGAGTCCTGGCTGAATGAGGTTAGACGCTATTTTCTTTGGCCCATAGAGTATGGTGGTTGTGGTGGTGGTTTCTAAAAATTTTGAGGCAGAGGCCAACTTTTTACATTTGAGGGATTTCACAGAAATCTAAGGTCTGCCTTGTCCTGAAGAATCAGAACGTGGTGATTTGGCAGGGCAAGTGTCAGTTGGTAGTGCTTATCTGATATAAGGGCTGTGTTCTTTCCTTTTTGCAGTTAGGGCCTTGTTCATTTGCTTTACCCATGTGATACCTGAAGCCTTTTCAGAGTCATCCTTAGTAGGCTGGGATGGATTCTATTCTGGTCAACAATGAAGGGGGAAACTAAATTGCGCCTGGAATCAGTTTCCCCTGAGAAGTTTCACTGGCCCTGGGCATGTATGTTTCCAGTTGTATTTCTGCATAAATCTGGTGTGGTTTGTTCTAGCTAACACAGAGTACTCAGAGCAACCCAGAGGGATCATGGATGACCCAAAGTACCACATCTTCCTGCACAGCTTCCCTTGGCTGCAGTTGCTCCTCTGTTCTCATAGGCTAAAATTTCCCCTGGAAAAAGAGCACCGTATCTAGCAAAATGGGAGTCTAAGAGCATAAGACACTGGCCTTGGTGTTACGGTGAATATAGTTGCAAGTTCTTTTTTTTTTCTTTTTAAGAGAGAAAGAGAGTGAAAGAGAATCAATTTTATTTAGTTTTTCATGTGGCTTTCATTGCTCTGACACTTTGTTGTATACATGGTGCTGGGGTTCAAACCCGCATCCTTGCACATGCCAGGCAAGCGCTGGAACCACTGAGCCACCGCTCCAGCCCTGACAACTAATATATATTGAGTTCATATTTTTTGCAAGACCCTTAAGACAGAATTGAGACTAAAAAGTATAAAAATATCTGTGTTCCCATGTTACCTTCTAGAGAGAGAGAGATGATAAATGATCTGTTGTTAGATCACCTTAAGTGTTTAAAGAATTATGTATAGTGTTGGAGGGGTGGGGAGGATAACTCAGGAGGGGAAAGGGCATATCAAGAGTTGGGAGTTCAGTAGGGAAGGCTACACTAGAAAATGACATTTGAAAAAACTGGAAGAAAGAGAGGGAACCTGCTAGGCAGATGTCCAGGTTAAGAAAATGCAGGTAGCATTCAAATGCCCAAAGGAGGAGCAGGTCTGGTAGTACGAGGACTAGAAAGTTCATGAAGGTCCTATGTCCATCTTCTGGATTTTGGGTTTTGCTCTGGGTACTGGGCATCCATGGTGGTGTTGGGTGGTGGTTAAGCCAGGGAAGATGTCTTGTAAATTAAGTTGATCAATGGTATCATTTTGGCTGTTGTGCTGAGAGTAGACCAAAGGGCAAGAGTGTAGGAAAGGTAATTAGGCTGTTGCAGTGATTCAGGTAAGGGACAGTGAGCCAGAACAGGGGTATGTTTGGGATATATTTTAGGAGTACAAATGACAAATTGAATGAGAAATGTTAGGGAAAAAATTGGAGGAGTCAATGATGGCCTCAAGGTTTTGACTCAAACAGTTAAAAGGAAGATTGTCTTTAACTGAGTTGGGGAAGACTGAAATGTAGGAGGAACAGGCTGGGGAGGAGAATATCAATTGGCTTTTTTTTGATTTATTAAATTTGAGTTGCTTATTAGACATTAAGGAGATGTTGAGAAGGCAGTAAATCATAGCTACTTCAATTAAGGTACAACCTCAAATCTTTGCCTATACAAATGTGCTATAGAAATTCTAAATAATAATTAAGTGTAATTTTATTCTCATGCACTTAAGGAAATATATGGTAGAAAAAAGAAGAAAAAAGATCTTTTCAACATTCAGAAAACTTGAAAGGAAGCCAATGTTAATTACCTTCAATTTAACATTAGATTCTTCCATTATTAATGCAAATTTTTAAAAATCATCATAAAAACTAAATAGTCATTAGAAATCACCTTGGGCTGAGAGCTGGGAGAATAATTTTTTACTTCAATAGACTTTGAATAAATATTTAATGCTTATAATAGAGGCACATAGAAAGTGGGAAATTTGCAAGACTCACAAAGCAGGCATGGTTTTTTAAAATCAAATTGAAACCTTTTGTAATAAAAGTTCTTTGAATTTTCTTATGAGTTTTGAAGTCAAAGGGTTTCCTAGAAATAATCTCATTAAGCTTCAGTGAGACTAGCCAGGACACATAATATTATTTCTAATTTATAGATCTGGCTGCGGAGGAAGAACAGTCACAATAGAGTTGCTGTGTTTCCGGAGACTCAATGACTAAACAAGGTTTAGAGCCTGCATTTTTTCATTTCAGATGACATATTTTCCAGCTTAACTAAATTGTTTTCTTTGTCTTCTCTTCTATAATAAACAAAAATTTCCTTGTTTTGCTTCCTTTAATGTCTCCTACCATTTTAACTCTAAAGAGTCACATGCAAAAAGATTTTCACATTAAAGGAAAGAATTTGAGCTCTTAGTGCTGTTTAGTTTTTGATCTTTAGGTTTCAAACTGTGGACAGACTGGTATGTTCCCCCTAACATGTGTGTGAGGACAGTTCTTTCTTCCAATGATTCAAATAACTAAAGTGAATCTTTTCCTGTTGTCAAATCAGAGCAAGAATGTGACATAATATCAAGTGTGGCTAGAGATGGGATTTGTGTGGACCCAACTTTCAGATTCCCCTTTAGAAATTATGTGTGTCTAAATGCAAGGGATTCATTCAATGAATATTTGCTTAGTACTTACTAAACAGATAGCTCCAATCAACAAGACGGTAGGCATTGATAGAGCTAAGTCCAATGTGTTTTAAGAATATCTTTATTTTCCATGGTGAAGAATATGTATGTGAGTAATCCTAGTGCCACATCCTTCTACTTCCATGACCACAGAGACAGTAAACCTTCCTTGCTACCTTCAGTTAAAACAATGCAATGCAAGACAGGCTCCTCCAATCCTTCCCCACCCATTGGTACTGGGGATTGCATACAGGGCTGCTTTACCACTGAGCTACATCCCCAGTCCTTTATATTTTTTATTATTTTTAAACAGGGTCTTGCTCAGTTGCTGAGGGTATCACAAAGTTGCCAAGACTGGCCTTGCACTTACAGGTCTCCTGTCTCAGTCTTCCAAGTTGCTGGGATTACAGGCATGTGCCATCATGCAAAGCAAGGACTCTTTTAGTCTAAACTTGTGTCATACACCTACCTCCTGGGTCAATCACTGTTGTTGGACAATGAGTTACTGATTTGTTTCTTGGTAATATAACGGGGTGGGGGGCAGCAAACTGTGGTTGAAAACACTGTAGAATCACACAGAATGCATGGTGGGTATATCCCAAAGGAAAGAGGGGTGAGGTATTAAAAAGGAAGGGATGGGGAAAAGATCACAGCACTAGAGACTTGCCAACAAGTGACCATTACAATGTACCTAAGGTGTGGTGTCAGGACCAGGAATGGCTTCTTGGAGGTATTTAAAATGCAGGTTTTAAACATGAGTACTTGAAAAACATCCCTGAATATTCGAAAGTGGTCATTTTCCAGATTTTTATAGTGTAGTTGTATGCAGACACAGATGATGTTGGGGGTGGGGCTGGGCATCTAGGCAGAGGGAGCTGTGCATATAAAGTTAGAAAAGTAAAGGAAAGAAAAGTGACCTATCAGGAAAATAAGGATTTCAGTATGGCTAGAGCAAAAGGGAAGATGATCGGGTATTGAGAAATTGCTCTATAATTCATGGGATCAGGAATCCCTTATTGAATTTATTTCAGCTAATATTTATTGAGTACTTCTCAGTGCCAGTACTATTCTCTGCATTTTACATATATTAGTTCATTTCAAGCTCCCTTAACTTTTGAAATAAGTAAGGATGATGTGAAAATACTTAACAACTAGTATGGTGTGGTCACAATTGGTGACACTCAAATCAGAGTAGATGCCAGCTGTAAAGTGCCATTACCCCCCACTGTGTGTATCAATAACTACCAGCCCTGGATGTGGCCACTCTCACTATCCTTGTTTAGCTAATGAGCAAACCAAAGCACAGTGTTGTTAATCTGCCCAAGCATGCATGGTACAACAGGAAACGGGCTGCGAACCAAATGATTCTGGCCCCAGGCCCTGGGTCCCTATGAGAGGAATTAGATTCGTTCTTTTGAATAGAGACAAGAGAAAGAGTAATTCTCATGAAAATAGTGTTTGTTTCTCATTATATTCCCAAAGCTATATATTTGACACATAGCAGACACTCAAAAATATTTGTTGAATGAACAACCAGAAGCTTGCTTTAGATTTGAGAAGGGCAAATGAGGTTGAGGCATTAATCCAGAAGAGAAAACAACAGAAGCTAAAAAAATATCAAGGGCACCAATGGGAAGATATTTAAGAAATATCAATGTGTAGAACTTAGTTTGCATGTAGGAAGAATAAGTCCTAGGTTTCTATGTTGAACAACTAGGTGGATGGCATCGCCATTTACAGAGATAGGAAATACAAGAAGAACAAAGTTAAGCATGGTAGTGCACAACTGTAATCCTAGAGACTCAGGCTGAGGTGGGAGGATCCAAGTTTAAGGCCAGCCTAGGCAATTTGACAAGATCCTGATTTAAAAAAAAACTTTCAGTGTAACTCAGTGGTAAAGTGCCCCTGGGTTCAGTTCTCAGCACTTTCTCCCTCCACACACAAAGAACAGGCTCTTGGGGTACTTACAGTGAAAGCGAGTAAGAGCTACTTGTAGGGATGTGGCATTTGGAGGGTCTATAGCTGCCTGGGAGGCAATTGATCTGGAACTTAAGAGAGGGACCAACACTGGTGATGTGGTTCAGTGAGTAATCAGGACATAAATGGAAGTTTAAAGTGTGAGGGTGGATGAGATCATCCAGGAAGAGTATGCAGAAAGAAGATGCTGGAGGCCAAATCCTTGGGCCAGGTGGGAAAAGAATTCCAAATAGAGATTGAGAATGAATAGCCAGGGAGAGAGGAGGGGAAACCAGAATGTTGCAGGTGAGGTCAACATTTGTAGGAGTATCTATGATTTTCTTATCTTCTCTAAGAACACCGAGCAACTTGGCTCTATCTTGGAAAAGGTATACAGGTAGTTGGGTTGGTTCAGAATTTGTGTTTTGCTGGGTAAAAGTGGCTGGCTATGAGCAAGGGAGTTGAGAATAGTGACAAGAGACATGGAATGATGGATCTGGGCTCCTGGCAAGTAGTGAGTGAGTATAGGAGTGACTTAATTAGGAGAAGTTGGTCAAAGATAGAAGGTCTCAGTGAGTCAAAGAGAGGGTGTAGTGGGAGTCAAGAACTGAAGGGATAGGAAATTGTGGTCAGAATGGGGTGATGAGTTTTAGATCCAGGTGATAATAAGGTCTAAAGGTGTTGTCATGGGTCATGGGTGGCATGAGAGAACGAAGTACAAGGGAAATGTCTTAGTTAGGGTTCTCCAGAGAAACTGAATCCATAGGCACTTATTATATAGAGATATTTATTTTAAGAAATTGTCTCATGCATTTATGGAGGTGAGAAAGTCTAAGCTTTGCAGGATGAGGTAGCAGGCTGGAGACCCAGGAAGAGCCCCTGTTTCAGTTTGAGTCCAAGAAGAAGAGAAAACCAGTGAACACCATTGCAGCTTTTCTTGGAATTGAGAGCTGGAGTACAAGTGGCGCATTTATTTATTTATTTTTAAAGAGAGGACAGTGTGTGTGCGTGTGTGTGTGTGTGAGTGAGAGAGAGAGAGAGAGAGAGAGAATGAGAATCATTTTCTATTGAGTTTTTCACATGGCTTTCGTTGCTCTGATGCTTAGTTGTGTATGTGGGTGCTGGGGTTTGAACCTGTGTTCTCGCGCATGCTGGGCAAGCCACTGCTCCAGCTCCAAGTGGCACTTTTAGTTCCATGAAGTTCACAGAGGAGGAGACTGTTCTATAGTCGTGAGTAGGGGTGGAAATACAACCAATTTGAGGCAAAATGAGAAGAAAAAGCCTGGGAATACCATTACGTGCCTCTCTCAAGGCCTAGTCCCAAAAAAGTTGTTCAGTATTTCAAACTTTCTCTTAAGGGTCACTTATATAAAAACCACTCCTTGGAAAGTCAGAAGAGTTAGTAGCCTTTTTAATACCTTGTCTTAGAACAGAGAACAAAGAAATCTCTAATTATGGGATTAGAGAACTTTCTAACTAATCTTGTTACATTTGGGGCAACCATAATCATTAAACAAAGCTAGATCTTTTGCTCATGATTCACACACTACCTCAAAGACTCCAACTTATTAGAGTCTCCACTATTTCTATGATACTGCTCTGCTCAGGACACAGCCTGATTGTAATCTTGTCTCTGAGTGGCCCCCAACAGGTGAACTCTGGTCCAGGATTCATCCTGCAGTGAGGGAGTTTGGTTTGTACCTGGACAGAGCTGATAGCATCTGTTATCTGTTTCATCAAGCTCACCGAAGGGGTAACATAAAATGGCATACCTGCAATCTTTTCTGAGGTCCTCAAATGCTCCAAGGAACTGGTTTAGCCTTGATCTTCCCTGTGAGACTGTGTGCTGGATACAGGTAAAACAACTCGATCAATGGTTCTAGATATTCCCCCTAATAACTGGCCCCTGCCAACAAGCATGCGTTGTGGAGTTGGGGCACACTCAGCCCTCAGATCTCAATCCTAATCTGCGCAGAAATATCCCATCATAGTTCTAGCGAGTAGACTTGCTTCTCTAATCAATAGTCAAAGCTTGAGCTGCAGTGGAAACTTGGAACCAGGTCAAGGCCAGAAAGACCAGAGCAAGGGATTGGTCTTCTTCATTTTCATGTCTGGGATTGAATCCTGGCTTCAGCTTTGGCATCTTTTGTTGGGAAAGTTATCGAGCTTCTGTGGGTGTCAGTTTCCTTATTTATAAAATGGTGATAATACTAGAATCTACCGGTAGGGTTGTTATGGGGATTTAATGACATATTCTGTGCCAGTCAGGATTCTTTAGTGAAAAGGAGCTAATAGGATATGTACTCGTAGATAGAACAGGGGGTTTGTGGGAATAGGATCACATGATTGGGGAGGCTGAGACATCCCATGATATCCAGCTGTCTGCAAGCTGGATAACTGGAGAAGCAGGTAGTGTAATGCACTCTGAGTCTAAAGTCCTAAGAACCAGGAGAACCACGGCCTAAGCCTGCGGCTGATGGCCTGGGAACCTGGGGTCCTGATGTCCAAGGGCTGGAGTAGAGAGGTGTCCCAGCTCCAGGAGAGGCAAGTTCACCTTCCTCTGCCTTTTGTTTTCTGTGGGCCCTCACTGCATTGAACGATGCCTGCCCACATTGGTGGGGCCCAGTCTTCCTTACTCAGTGTCCTGATTCAGATGCTTATCTCTTCCAGAAACACCTTCACACACGCGTCCGGCAATAATGTTTTGCTGGCCATCTGGGTATTCCTAACTCTGTCAAACTGACACATGAAATGAACATCACATATTCCACATAAACGAGTTAAATGCAATGCTTGGCAAACAGCAAATGCTCAATAGATGTTAGCGCTGATTTTTATTTTGCTATTTTACACCTCACATTCTTTCTGGTTGTCTTTATAGGTACATAGGTGATCTATATTTATTGACTAACAATAGAGTGTTTACTTAACTGTGAATCATGTTTTATTTCCTGTGGTGACTATTTTATATTTGAAAGTGGAAACAGGAAAATCTTGCTCTTCATAGTCTGAGTAATCTAACTTCACTTGATTGAGTGCATTTAAGGGGAGTGAAGTGGGGGAAAGAAATTTGGACTGTAAATCTCAGTTCCCAAGCCCCATTTCTCAGCTCTCAGCTGTGCAGGAAATTGGTGATTATATTTCTGACCCTGATGACATTTTTGGTCTTGACTCATCTCAGATGATGCCATAAGAAAGCCATAGATCTGGCAAATGACATATATTTTTTTCTTGAATTTAACAATGTATGAATTGGATTCTCTGAGTACTAATCCCCCCCAATCAGGACAATTCCTGATTGCAAATTATTTAGTCTGTGTATACTTGGGAAGTTGGAAATGTTTAGATACTCACTGTTTCACAAGCTAGACTATTCATGTTCGGAGAATGTTTGCTGAATCCTTTGATTTGGTTCAGATTACGTACAAGCTTAGGCAACTTTTGTAGAATGTATTGAAAAACAAAGCAGAGATTGGTTGACTCTGCTGTAGGTCGTTCAGTCATTCATCAAACACTTGCTACACAACTACTGTGTGCCAGTCACCAAGCTCTAAGCTCTGTATTGAGGACACTCATATGGCTGTGATACCATTTCTGTTCTCTGGGAGCTCAGGGAAGATACCACCTTTGAAGGTGATAGTCCATCCTTCTACTCTCCTTCCTCTACCAATCCGTCTTCAATTCATTGAATCTATTTACATTTTACTTTTACTTTTTTTAAAATTAGTGTCCTGTGGATATACCTGGACATGCATGGGACTCACCATGCCACATCCACGCATGCAAATACAAAAGATCAGTGGTCAGATTCAGTCCAATGTTCTTCCTTTTTCTTGTCCCTTCTTCCTCTTCAATCCCCTTCATCTACTCTACTGATCTTTCCTCTATTTTGATGAAATTCTTGTGGGTGATAACTTGTGGTAAGAGCAGGAAACAGCCGTGTGTCTAGCAATTCATCTACTCAATAAACGTGAAATATATGAACCAGTTACCAAGTTAGGTATGGGTGATTCAGCAGTGGACAGTACAGATTCTCCCTGTGCTCCTGGACCTGATACAACTCACTGTAGAGATAAGCAATCAAAAAATTATAATACCTTGTGACAAATGCAAGGAACCATTTATAGTGCATTGTTATAATGCTGTTAGTAATAAAGGTTAAATGCTTAGCTGATAAGTGATCTCTGTCTGTCTGCTTGATGCCGGAAAGATCTGAATCTCTGGGATGAATGTAGTTCCACTCATACGAAGTCACGTAAGAGGGTTGTACCTTTTGACATTTATTTGGATAACCTACCTACGTAGGTTTGCACAAAAACAATTAGAAGCACAGGTAGAAACAGCAATGGAAATAAAGTTGATGATGTAAATGGAAGAAAACCTATATATTAGGTATTGGATCTTGAGTAATTACAGACTCACAAAGCTAAGAGTTTTTTACAATGAACATATTAGCATTCATAATAGGAAATATAAAAAAAAAACCCTGACAAGAATTAAAATGATAAAAGAAGCTACAGATTTGGATACAAATGGTGACAGAGTTTCTCTTCTAAGTGGCCTTCTAAAACCTTACCAGTGTCTTAGAGAAGAGGGCATTTATACCTGTGATTAATATTTTACTGTAATATTTCTGCTTATGATAACTGTAAAGGTGTATGAATTCAATTCATTTCATTGTAGGGTCTGTATTTCCTTAAACACTGTCTCATTTCCATTTTCAGGTCCAGAGTTAAGAAGAAATTTTCCTCCTACTTTAGGAAATACCTGAATAAATAAACCAAAAATACTGACCTAGTATTCTGAGCAGGTACCTGGGCAAAAAGCCTCACTCATTTTAGGTCCTGAACCCTGAGAGTGTCTACAAAGTCAGAAAGTTCTGAAGTCTATTTATGCAGCAGAAGCACCTGAAGAAATTAAAAAAAAAAAAAAACGATCAGTCTTATCCTGGGAGATTCTGATTTAGTAGGCTTTGAAGAAATATCTGGGAATATATATATTAATTATATATATATTTAAATTTGATACCAAGGATTGAACCCAAGGGCATTTAACCTCTGAGCAACCCCACCTTTTTAAGAGAGAGAGAGAGAGAGAAAGAGAGAAAGAAGAATCAGTTTTTAGTTATTTTTCATGTATTTTTTTGTTTTTCCAACACTTAGTTGTATAGATGGTGCTGGGGTTCAAACCTGGGTCCTCGTGCTTGCCAGCAGTACTCTTACTATTGAGTTATTGCTCCAGCCCAATCGCCCCTCAGTTATTTATTTATTTATTTTGAGGCTGGGTCTTACTCAGTTGTTCAGGGCCTCGCCAAGTTGCTGAGGCTGGTTTTGAATCTGCAATCCTCCTGCCTCAGCCTCCCAAGCTCCTAGGATTACAGGTGTGAGCCACCATGCCAGGCCTGGGAATATATTTTTGAGAAAACTTCTAGGTGATTCTGATATACCTGCTCTGCACAGATTAGATACCTGCTCTGCACAGAATAGGTTTATGTAATGTCTCATTTGTTCTTACTTCAGGTGGGCGTCTCATATTAAAATTTAAGAATTGACTGATATCAGTGGCAATTTAAAATTCTTATTCCCATCTTTATTTCATCCTCTTTTCTTTAATCTCTCCCATATTTTTCTCATATTCTTAAAATTGGTAAGATACATTGTGACCACACTGTCTAAACTCCGTTTCTAGATGAGAAGATAAATAGCTAAATCATTTAGATAAATCGTTGATTTATTTAGCCCAGTAAATTTTCCTGGAAAAGTCATGGTGTCAGGTAACAGTTTACAAGCAGGGCTACCTTACAAGGGGCTGCACGATTGCAAAAGATGCAGGCAGAGCTGTGGGCAGTCTGCTGAAAAATCAGCAGGGACTGCAGCTGGTGTTTGCAGACGCTGCCTCCTAGCCTGTTATGCTCTTGCACGGTGTCTTGCTCCATGCCATGACTTGACTCAGCTTTTGTGAACCTGGCAGCCTGCTCCTTATGGCCCCTTGGCTTGGCACTTTGGTTTTGGCTTCCCTTCCAGAGCAGGGTGTCAGCTGGGCCATATTCTTGTCAACTTGGGTTTAGCCTGTCAGCCTCCTTTTGTCCCTTGACTTCCTCATACCTCAGCTCCCTCCCTAGGCAAATGGCCTTTTGGAGTCACAATACGCAACAAACCGTATTCTAGCGTTTCATCAGGTTAATCTTGCCCTGCGTTCTTTTTTGTCCTAATATAAACCATTATCTCCATATCTGATCCTCGGAGGACATTATCTTCATGGGATCAATTTTCCATTTCTTTAATCTTCTCTCTCACTCTTCTCTAATTCTTCACTGTTTAAGTAAATAAATGAATGAGCGTAAAGCTCTTTGAACAGTGCCCCACGGAGTAAGCATTTGTACATGGTATTATTACCATCATTACCAATATTTTCTTTTTTTTTAAGTGCTGAGAACTGAACTCTGGGCCTTGTGTGTGCTAGGCAAGCGCTCTGCTGCTGAGCTAAATCCCCAACCCCACCAATATTTTCTTGAGGTCCTTCAGTGCACAGAGGTGGACTTATTTCTATAATAGTAAGTGATATTCTAATGAGGACTGTGACAGTATCTGGGGACACACTAGAGTGATTTGCCAGTTATCTCTTCCTCCCTCGCCTCCTTCCAGCCACAGCCTCTCATACCTTAGCTAAATTGCTGTCGCTTAATTGCTTTCAGTGACAATGATCTCCATGTTCTTCACCTCCTTGATTTGTCAAGGCTGAATACTTCTTCATCTTTTAAATTATTTGTGTTTTGGCAGTAATCGATTTTCACTTTTTATTTTCTATAAAAATTCCTTATTGTGCCATAACTTGTTTATGAGAGAAAGTTATGGTTATGCGAACTTTTATGCATTTACATTGCCTGGAAGCATTGTTTGCAGAACAGCAGATGTTTCTAGTTTTGTTCCCCCTTATCGTTTTTTTTTTTAAGTGAAGGATAGAACTTCCCTCCCTGAGACTTATCACATAAAAAAACTGTGATGAATGAGTTTGCTTTGAAATATTTTTTTCCACTGGGTATTGAACCCAGGGGTGCTTAAACACTGAGCCACATCCCCAGTGCTTTTTATTTCTTTATTTTGAGACAGGTTCCTGCTAAGTTGCTTAGGGTCTCCCTAAGTTGCTGAGGCTGACTTGGAACTTGGTGCTCCTCCTGCTTCAGTTTTCCAGGTCTCTGGGATTATGGTGCCCGGCCTGATTTTTTTTTTTTTATTAGAAGTATATAGAAATACAGTTGAGGCCAGCCTGATTTTTGGAGTGTGATGTGAAACATCCTTTATTGGCAAGAGATCTCCTTCTATAAGACCTGGGTTAAGTACAAAGATGGAGAAACCACTACAATTTTGGTCAATTAGGTAAAGACAACCGTTGATTGGTTAATTGATAAAATCTGATAAAAAGGAGAATTACAAAAAGTGTGTGTTTACACATGTGCATGTATACACACTCACACATATACATACACCTACTTCACATTTTTTAGTTTAAACTGAAAATTCGTGATAATCTTTCACGAAGTTCTGCTTTTTTTTTTTTTTTTTTGCCATGAGCTCATTGTTTGGAGTTCCATGTCCTCATTCTTACATAAACCACCCTCGTCATGCATCATTTACAAGATCCAGTTTCAATTTCTTTAAAGTGGAGCAAGATCTTAAAAACACTTATGTAATACCCTGAGTGTAGTCTGTTTAGAGTTTATCTTTTTCCAATCTTTTATAGTATGTCTACATTCAAGAGCATCTCACTTTTGAGTGTTTTAAGATTTTCAATTAAACTTTTACAGAAACCTTTTCTTTTCACATTTATATCTCATTGGTTTACATCATATTTAACACAGTTATATAATTCTGATGACTTATACTAAATACAATGGTCATAAACAGGTTTGGGAATGAAGAAAAGTGATTCTTTCTTACGTGGATTCCAGTGGTGCACAGAATCACGGGGAGGAACTAATCCTTGGCCACCAGTCAGTAGTTTTAAAGAGGAACAACTGGGTGTGGGGTACAACTACATGTTCCAGTTTGTGCTTGGTGTACTGATTTAAGAGCAACTTTCTTTACTCCGAATGGGGTCCTAAGAGATTAATTGTATCATCTTTTAGTGTTAGTTTGACTAAGTGGAGGTGGAAGTTGATTAAGGGGGTTACTACTGAATTTGTTGAAAGTTTTGTTGTGGTTGACTTGAAAATGGCTATAAATACTTGCTAACTGTTGTCAAAATTGGAACCATCTAGAAGCTAGAACTCTTGATAAGATTGGGAATGGGGCCAGGGACATTGCACTGCCCTGATGGCTGCCTGGAGGCTGTGGTGGAGGCTTTCCCAGGTAAGCAGTGCTGCTGCAGTTGGGCTGCCGGGTCGCTCTGGTAGACAGTCCCCCACCTCCACCACTACTCTGACAGATGATAGATGCAGGTGATAATCTTGGGTGGAGCACTGAGCCTAGCTTTCAGCAACATGGCATCTCAAGTACACCATCTTCCTAGGGGATGTGTGTGTGCTGAGCACTGGTAAACATGATGCTAAAATAAAAGCCTCTCCTTTATACACTGGCATTGTTTCTGGGGGCTGGGTCTCCTCAATGACACTGCCCATATTCTTCATCTCAGTAAACCACCCCCATCCATCTTTAGCTTGGCTCTCTGCAGACACTGCCTCTTCCTTGCCTGCATCAGAATTCCTGAGGGTTCTGATCACATGTGTCCTATATCGTGGAGAAGGAACCCTACTCCACCCAGCATGATGATTCAGGAAGCCTGCAGACCACACCTCCCCTCCTCAGAGTTCCTTTCTCTCACACACCCCACCTCTTTGCCATATGACCTCAGTGTCTGTTCCTGTACCTGGAGGACAGTCTCAACCCACTATCCCTAGATTAGATCAAGCCTGGAGTTGGCTTTGACCTTAGCATCTGGAAGATCTGACTGCAGCAATATAATCTTCTGTGCAGTCTCTTGTTGATTGCTGAGCTTGGGCTGGGGTAGAAGATTCAGCCTGCAAATATCCATGGAGCTGTAGGACCGCAGCTGAGTGAATGCTTTTTGACACTGAGACTCAGTCCACAGTGGACAGTTACTGAGTATTTGCTATGTTCTTAGGTACAGTGCTTGTTACGTTCATGAGTACTGTAACATTTAACCCTTACACTAACCCTGAGCTGATATTACACATGCACGCGCGCTCGCACACACACACACACACACACACACACACACACATATAGACACACACTTTTGGAAAACACATGAAGATATTAAGGCCAAGAGGGTATATATAAAGAAACATTTAGAAGCCCATGAAGGTGTGAAGGCTGACAGGGTATAAAGGAACTTGCTCGTGGCCATGCTGGCAGCAGGTGTGGACCCAGGCTTTGAACCTGATTCCTCAGATTTAATGTCCTTGGCTTCCTAGCAGACATTGGTATTCCTTGTCTGTAAAGGATTGCTCAAAAAGCGTTGCTCTTTACAGACTGTAAGTAAAGGGATTAGTGCTGTGATTTTCAGACTTTAAAAACATCATAAAACCCATTATTTAAATGAAATCTTGTGAAGGAGCCAAAATGTAAAATGGCTAAGCACAAAGCTGGTGGAGCCGGTGGAGGGTGTTTGCAATCATGTCTATTCCTTTCCTGCCTCCCAGACCTACAGTCCCTCAAGGCCTGCCGAGGAGCACACTTCAGTGACAAGGATTAGTGTAATACACATAGATACATAGCTATCCATTTAATTCAAATGGCTCTAAAAGGGCACGCAATGAGAGATTGTCATTCTTGCATGTCAGCCCGCAGTGAGTGCCTCTCCCTGGAAGCAGTGGACTTTGATTCCGCATTTCTCTTCTGGCCATTTCTAGTGTGTACATAAGCAGATGCATATGTGTTCTTTTTTTTCTAATTAAAAAAAAATTTTTTTTTATGTGGCTTTCATTGCTCTGAGATATTTCTGTGTACGTGGTGCTGGGGTTTGAACTCATGTACTTGTGCATGCCAAGCAAGCGCTGTAACTGCTGAGCCACGACGCCAGCCCAGTTCTTTTTTAAAAAGCATTTTTTGGTGAACAAAATGATATAATTTGCATTTATGATCTTCTTTGCTTTCCCAAACATCCCTTGAAATCTGAAAGTCTAAACCCAGCAGTTTGTTAGCGTACTTTGGAAGGCAGTGACTGCAGTAGGATGACCGTGTACCTGGGATGGAGGGATTTTCAAACCAGGACACTTAGGCACAAAGCTGTTTAATTTCAAGGATCTGTCCTCAAGAATCATGAAGCAGAGATCCAAAAAATCACAACTCTAGTGACCTGTGATGGTAGATTCCTGGTCTAAAGGCCCTGGTGAATTTCAGGTTGTTTAAAGAGGCCAGTTAACACTATTCCTTTATTCATGGATGTGAATTTGATCTGAAAATGAAAACCAAAGATGACCATTTCAAAGTAATCTAAAAGCAGCATCTTTGTTTTTTTTTTTTTTAAAGAATGAAGGAACAGTGGGAGAGAGAGAAAGAGAGAAGCAATCTTTATTTAGTTTTTCATATGACTTTCACTCCTGGGACACTTCGTTGTGTACGTGGTGCTGGGGTTTGAACTCGTATACTCATGCATGCCAGGCAAGTGCCATAACCGCCAAGCCATGGCTCCAGCCCTGCATTTTTAGTTTTTAAAGCATAGTTAGAATACAGGTACTATCCTTTCTTCTCTCTCTCTCTTTTCTTTTTCTTTCTCTCTCTCTCTCTTTTTTTTTTTTAAAGTGAGAGTAAGAGAGAACCAGTTTAGTTTTTCATGTGGCTTCTATTGCTCTGACACTTCATTGTGTATGTGGTGCTGAGGTGTGAACCCACATCCTAATGAATGCAGGCAAGTGCTGTAACCGACTGCTGAGTCACCATTCCAGACCCCATCTCTTTTTTTAATCAAGATATTTTAAAGATAAACTAATTTATAGATAAAGCTATTTTTAAGGTCATCTAGCAAAGAAGCATTTTTGAAAAAATTTCAATGAATTTAATTTATCCTTTATTACTCTTCATATCAGTCATAAATAAAGGAGGTTGACTAAAACAAAACTAGAAACAAACAAACAACAACAACCCCAAATCAAAAGAACCGCTTAAAAGTGCAGTAAGTTGTATTATCTGGCTGTGTGATTCAATGGAGAAACCCCCACAGGTTCCGCGCAGGAGTTGCTAACAGGTGATAAGACACTGAAAGGTCCCTTAAATTCTCTGAGCCCAGGCTCTGCACTGGCTAATGGAGGTAATTATACCTGCCTAACAGGGTCAGCAAGGAATGTCAAAATGCTTGACAAGTTACATTTGCATGGTAAATGCTAGTTCTCTTTTCTCCTGGAAATGGTCAAAATTCTACTTAATCAAATATTTTCATTAGCAGAAAGTCAACATTATGTAAAGAATAAATTATGTTTACCATTCAAAATGCACCAAGCAGGTACCCAGGCAAGAGGAATTTCTGGGTGAAGGGAATATTCTCTATTTTGATCTGAATGGTAGTTACATGAGGGTTTAAATATGTAAGTATTCATCAAGCTCTATATTTAAGAGTTACATACTTTGCTATGTGTAACTGATTCTTTACTTTAAAAGAGTACTCCAGGGGCTGGTGCACTGGCTGGGTGGTTACAGCGCTTGCCTGGCATGCTCAAGCTCATGGGTTCAAACCCTAGCACCCATGTACACAACTAAATGTCAGAGCAACAAAAGCCATGTGAAAAACCCAATAAAAATTGATTCTCTCTCTCCCTCTCTCTCTCTTTCTCTTACTGTCCCTCTCTTTAAAAAAAAAAGTACTCAAAGCATAACAGTCTTTTTAAAAATTAATTTATGTGATTTTTTTTCTTTTCTTTTTTCTTCTTGGTGTTGGTGATTGAATCCAGGGTCTCACATATTCTAGTCAAGTACTCTGCCACTGAGCCTGATTTATAATATTATTTTAAGAGTAGCATGGTCTCATAAAAGAAATCTATTGTTACTTTAGTCTTAGTAGGGAATCAATATCATTTATTAGAATGGCTTAGTAATTATAATGCTAGCTCAGACAAAACCCACAATTCACACTAGATTATATATATGTTTATATATGTCTATGTGTATATGTATATATACTTACAGAGTGATGGACACTGCCCTGTTCTGTGTACAATGGTGTGAGAAATGATGCTCACTCCTGGTCTATATCAGTTGCATTTTGATTTCTCTGTAAAATGTGTAACAAAATAATGCTTTTTTCCCCTCTTGCTATGTGATTTTCCAGGGAGTCTCAGCTAACCAAATATACGTCAGTTTGGTATTACAAGGTACCTGAGATAATTAACTTTATTAAGAGAAAAGGTTTATTTTGGTTCCTGGTTTCAGAGGTTCCAGTTCAAGATCAAGTAGCTCTGTTGATTTGGGCCTGTGATGAGGACAGCACATCATGGTGGGAGTGTGTGGTAGAGCAAAACTGCTCACATTGTGAGTCAGAAATCAAACAGGAAGAGAGGACAGGTATGTCCCCAATTACCTAAATACCTCCCTATAGGCCTCACCTCCTAAAGGGGCCATCACCTCCCAATAGCTTTGCATGGCAGACCAAGTCTTCAGCACATGGACCTTTGAGTGACATTCAGCATCCAAACTTTAGTGCCAACCTTTTGTAGGAGTGTAGTGATTATCTAATATTTGAGTTTGATATAGGGAGCCAAAATCTGTACTCTGTGGAGAAATGGCCTTATCAGTGTTTGTAGAAAATGAATTTATAAGAAGAGTTTGGTCAAAGGGCTTACACAGAATTTGTTCATGGACTCCTGGTGACATCACTTAGTATAAGCAATTGGCTTAAGAAAGGGAAAATTCTGACATTTTGAAACTAATTTTTACATGCACCATTTAGTATAGTCTCTGTTTCTGCCTCTGTGTGTGTTTTCTAGCATCCTGTGTTTAAGGAAATAATGTTATCATCTATTTCCAGAAATGGTTTGGATAGCATCTTCTTGGAAACCCTTCCCACGCCTTTGTATTTTGGAATCTCTTCATTATTTCCTACTCTGGCAGACAGACCACAGGGACACTGGAAGCGTCTGTTCCAAGCTCTGGAATGTACCAGCCTCCCACTTGCTAGTGCCGAGACACATAGGATCATCTAGGAAGGGTGTGTGTGTGTGTGTGTATGTATGGGGTCACACCGCAGAGGAAAACCTAATAGCCTGTGGCCCAACTGAAGAGAAAACAAAATCACCAAATAACCACCACCACCACAACTGCTGGCATCATATAGCGCAGGGAAGATTCAAGGGTGCCTCCCAGGAACCTCTCATGGGAAACAGCGTCCAATTCCTTGGTTGATGGCGACAGGTGATAACAGAGTGGTGGCTGGGAAGCAAGCCAGAGAACAACCATTCTATAGTGGGACAGGAGAATGGAAGCTCTGGAGAGGTGCAGTGTCTCCAAGAACGCATGAAACTGAGAGATGTGTTTCATGTGCCTATTTTGTATGGTTGAGAGTTTGCAGATGAGTTAGTGACTCCTGAAAAACTAAGCAAGAGGGAAAATATTAAAAATTCTAAGAAAAAATGAAAAGAAATATAGAAAACTATATAAAGCAGCTGAGAATAAATATTACATAATCATAACAATATAATATCGGATATTGACTATTAGCTTTGATTTACTACAACAAAATACTTAAGGCAATGAAATTTATAAAGAAAAAAGGTTTATTTAGATCACACTTTTGGAGGTTAAAGGTACCATATGACCTCATTAGTTTTGCCGCTGATGAGGGTAGCGGATGGTGGCACTTCATGGCAGGAGTTCGTATGTGTGAGTATATAAGAGCATATATTGTCAAACAGAAAGTCAATGAGAGACTTGGGTCCTACAATCCATTCCAGGGTCACATCCCCACTAACCTTAGGACCTTCTACTAGGTCCCACCTCCCAAAGGTTCCATTTCCCCCCAGTGGAGCCACCCTAAGGATCAAGCCCTCAATGACAGTGGACCCTTGGGAGACATAAGTAACAAATCACATTTAAAGCATAATATTAATCCAAAAGTATTATTGGAAGAGTCAACAGCAAAGCAGAAGTTGTGTGCTTTGACACAATGTGTGCTCAACTACAAGAACGCTAGGTCTTCATTTCTGATAGTATGTGATAACCAGATAAAGTTGAGAAATTAACAACTATCAGTATAAGCATACTACTGTCAAATATGGAGGTAAGAAAGAGTCATTAGCACAGCAATATCGATGTTCATGGCAGCACAGTTTACCATTGCTAGGCTATGGAAACAACCCCGGTGTCCCTCACAGGAAGAATGGATCCAAAAACTGTGGTACATTTATACTATGGAATATTACACAGCAAGTAGAAACAATGACCTTGCAGCCTTCGAGGGTAAATGGATGGTTATGGAAGAGATCATGATGAGTAAAATCAGC
>PVKS010021700.1:0-34794 GCA_004027875.1 Aplodontia rufa | reverse complement strand
AAAAAAATAAATAAAATTGATTGTCTCTTAAAAAAAAAAAAAAAGGAAAAAACTCGAGATCCTCCTGACTCAGCCTCCTGAGTAACCAGGATCACAGGCGTGTGACGCTGCATCCGGCTGTCTTCTGCATTTTATTTATTTATTTTTTAAGAGAAAGAGGGACAGTGAGAGAGAGAGAGAATCAACTTTATTTAGTTTTTCACATGGCTTTTGCTGCTGTGACACTTTGTTGTATACGTGGTGCTCGGGCTTGAACCCACGTCCCCACATATGCCAGACAAGCACCATAGCTTCTGAGCCAACAGTTCCAGCCTCCACCTTATGCATTTTAATTAGATTTATCTCCAAGTATTTTTAAGGCATTTCACGAGATTTCAAGCTATGATAAATGTTATTTTAAATTTATTTTTCTTGTTTGTTGCTAGCGCACAGAAATATAATTGATTTATATTGATTTTTAATACAGCTACCTTATAAAATTCCTTTATGAATTCTAATAACTACTTGGTAGGTTAAGTCCTTCAGATTTCCTGTGTGACTGTTGAAAGGCATGGGGTGATGAGGGAGAAGAGCTATTAGGCTTTGAAATCAAGAGATTACATGTGAACTTCGTACGAATTGCTTCACAGGAGAAAGGGAGCCCCACGTTAGACTGGAAGCATTTTGCTGAAGATTCTGTGCTTTCTGAGAACCTTCCATGAACCACCTATGTGGAGTGTGGCCTGGATTTAACACAAGCCATAATCTCCTCTTCTGACCCTCTGGGACTGCCATACTTCCTCAAGGGACCAGAATTGGAAATTAGCCCTGGTTGACCAAAAATAGCATATTTTCTAGGCAAGGGGAAATGGTGTTTCAAGGTCTGAACAGGTCTCCATGACAGCTCCAGTGACCAAACAACCAGGGTGGCTTGGACCAAGGAGTTTCCTGAGGTTCAACACCATCAGTGGTCAGTCTCAGACCAGCCAGGATGGTTGATTACTCTAACCTTGAACTTGGCTTCAAGAAGCTGAGCAACCTGGTGATCCAAAAAGTCCAGGGACCCTCATGAGAGTACTTCCTGAGCCCAGGTGCTTGTGAAGACTGATCGTGAAGACTGTGAACATTGCCCAGTGTTGTGTTCAGGCCATAGTCTTTCAATTTTTTCATCCACCAAAGTGTCCTCTTGCTGCTATAGCTGTCTTCTCTATGTACGTGAGGGTCTTTCTTACCAGAGTTCTCCCAGAATCTTTTAACAGTCAGTACCTTTGGAGATTTCTGAACACTGATCATCAGGATCCAGGGCGGAGAAAAATACAGCATACCCAAGTGCCATCCGCTGCGATGGCAGTTCTTAGTCATCTTCCCCTTTGAAACTCAGGATGCAAACTCTCATGCGCAATTTCCATCTCTCAGCCCAAACTTCACCACCTTCCACACAAGAAAGTACAGCTTTTTTGAAAGCAAGGGAAACTATTCTAGGAATAACCGTGAATCCTCTCTAATTCTTTTTCTTTTTTTAACAGATGAAATCATTTGCAAATACCAGTGATTTATTGTTAGTAACAGATTACTAGCAGCAGCACATGTGCACACCAGTATATTGAGATCCTTCCTTGGAGGATCACTAGATGTGAAACAAGTCGCTTTTGGGGAAAAAGATACCTGTATGTGGTAGGGCAATGGCTGAGATATTCAAAGTGATCAAAGGGACTGGCTGTGACAACAAATTCTGATTCACCAGTCCAGATGTAGATCCAGAGACCACAGTCTCTCCATGTGATTGCATCCACAGTGAGTCATGGATGTCACTCACCACCCCCGTCTTTCTATATCCCTCCTCTTACTGTCTCTTTGCAGGAGCCTAAGTCCCTGAGGAGGTTTTGATCTTCAGCCGACTTGTAGACGAGGAGGATGCTGAGGATCCATGTGTCCTGGCATCTGTCCCTACAGGGATCCTGCCATGCCCATGGTTCACAGGTAAAGGACCTGAGGGACAGAATTGCTTAGAACAAGAAAAAGTAAAACCAGTGTGGACCTTGAGTCAGAAGACTGAAAGCCTGGGTCCTGCTTAATCTCATTGAACTTTAGCCTCCTCAGCTCAGAACTCTCAAAATCTGGTGCCAAAATCACCATTTTGAAGCCAACAATATAATAATGGATATAATATAATAATAACACAAGAACTATTGATGGGTTGGAGAATAGGATACTCACACATATCATCCCATAATTACCTATAATCACAAATGGCTATAACCAAAAACCCTGCCCTCTTAAAGTCTTGGACCAGGAAGGGGACATGGCTTTCTTATTCTGGAAAGGTAAAGACTGGCAGAAATGCCCTACTCTTTATTATAACCACAGAGAATAAAGACACCCACTCCTAAGTAAGGGTATGCACTGTACACCAAAGACACTCAAACCCAGAGATATTCTTGGAGCTGTCCTCTTCACCGACAGAGTTTTCAGCATAATGTGTAGTGGCACATTAAAGCATGCTACTGACGAGGAGATTAAGAGAATTTAGATTCTCCTGTCCCTTGGGCTGGGAAAATAGTGGCACTCACTACTCCTTGTGAAAAGGCATCTGGGCTTGGGATCTGGGCTTGCCTTCAATCTTCTGGGGTAGAGAAAGGGGAGAATGATGGCTCAATATCTTCTTCCTATTTCCCCTACTCCTCCCCCTCCTTCTCCTTTTTCCTCTGTTCCAATTCCCATACCCTGGGTTAAATGTCAAAGGCATAGAAAAACCACACGGAGTTAAGCAGTTCAGTGTTGAACCTGTAAGACCAAGCCAAGAAGAATTATAAAGGGATTGTACAAGAGGGAGGGAGAAGACACCTTTAAAATTGATATCATCACTTGGGATCAGAGGCGATGAGGAATTTGTAGCTTGGAAAGAACAAGGGAATTCTGGTTTAGGAGACAGCTCGCTGGAAAGATTCAGAGCTGTATCACTAGGAAGGACCTTGGCAAAGTGATTCCTCTTCCTGATTCTAATGTTTTCTTTGGTGAAATGCAAACATTAGCACCTCTATATCAGAAAACTTTTGTAAAGATTAATGGGATACTTCCGACTCTGAGAAACAATGGACTGAATCAATGCAGCTATAAATGGACTGAATTAATCCATCTATAAATACTTAGAAATGCCAGAAAATATTAAATTTTTTAAAAAAAATATTCAACTCATAAGAAGAAAAATCTCCAGAAACAAAAGCTGTGAGAGTGAACTCAACAACATGATAGTCCTGGTAACATTTGTCCACCTGAAACGTACAAGAATGGTCATAGCAACATTTTTCTTAATAGCCCCAAATTGGAAACAGCCCAAATGTGCACCTTAAGTAGAATGAATGAATATGGATATATTCAAATAATGGGTTATTACAGACAATTGTAAGAAAGAAACTATAATTACATGCAGCGGATTGGATGAAGTTTGCAAACAATGAAACAAGACACAAAGGAGCACATGCAGTTTGAATCTCCCTGCATAAGCTCAGAAACTGGTAAAATCTGAGGCTGGAGCAGTGGCTCAGCAGTTATAGCGCTTGCCTGGCATGCGTGAGGACCCGGGTTCAAATCCCAGCACCACGTACACAATTAAGTGTTGGAACAATGAAGACCACATGAAAAGCTAAGCCAAATTGATTCTCTCTCTCTCTCTCTCTCTCTCTCTCACTGTCCCTCTCTCTTAAAAGAAAGAAGGAAAGAAAAAAATTGGTAAAAACTACTTTCCATCTAAAACTGGGTAGTGGATACATAACTCTATTTTTCACAAACCATACAGCCTTGTATTACACAAAGCGAACTTTAATGCATATGAAAGATTTTTTTAAAAATTCATCAGAGTACCAGGGGATCCCAGAATAGAGTACAGTCTGTTACAAATGAATCTGTGCTACAAATGTATGGCATTAGCAAACCGAAGGGTTTGAGTGGTATGAGCTGACCTAAGAAATGTCAGAAAACTTTGTTTTCATTGAAAGCTATAAGGCTAAGGCCAGGAAGAAGAGCCCCTAAAGATTGTGCTATAGTTGGCAAATCGTTTCTCACACCTCAACCATTCTGAAACCATATTACATGTACCCTAGGATGGAACAAATAAGTTAATGAATAGCAAGATCATGGAGGCAAGGTTTCTCCTGGCCAGAGAAAGTTACAAATAAGCAAGACAGTGAGGTTAGAACGAGTGCAGTAATATTGGATTAGAGCCAGACAGTATGAACATGTTTCATTTAATATATAAACGGATGGATGCAGAAATAACTATAAATATATATGTGTGCATGGGTTAGTATGCACCTATATATTTCCTAGCTCTGTCCACTGAGAGGTGGGTAATTTTGCCCAATTGTGTGCTAAAGTAGGTGTTCTGAGCACATTTGAGGTAGTCCAGATTAAGCTGTGATGGTCAGGAATACCAAATACATTTTTAATTTCAATATTTTCCATTTACAACGAGTTTACTGGGATATAAGCCCACCCTGAGTTGAGAATCATCTGTATATGACATTTCCAGAATGGCAAACTAGAGACAGTAAACCAAGATCTTAATCACCAGGAAATTGGGGAGACGAAGGAGAATCAAATAGGGGAAAATTTTAAAGTAAGAGAAGTTTGTTTTTTTTTTAATTTTTTTAAGAGAGAAGGACAGTGACAGAGAGAGAGAGAGGAGAGAGACAGAGAAAATCAATTTTTATTGAGTTTTTCACATGGCCTTTGCTGCTCTGACACTCAGTTGTGTATGTGGGTGCTGGGGTTTGAACCCATGTACTTGCACATGCCAGGCAAGCACCGTAACCGCTGAGCCACTGCTCCAGCCCCTAAAGTAAGAGAAGTTTTAGAGGCAGTGAATAAATCTATACAACATTCTAATGATGAATATATGACATTCTGCACACATCAAAACTAAACGTCTATAACACAAAGAGTGACTTAGTGTATACAAAGGAAAGGAAGAAGATAGCAAGAAAGACAGACAGACTTAGGAGGTTGGAAGATCTCAGGATGGAATACAAAAGGTGACAAAAGAATCTACTTTTATTATAAATGTGTGGAACAGCTCTGCTGAAGGAAATGTGGGGAGAGGTGCTGACCTAAGGGACCTTCAAAATTAGTCAAGTGAGTCTGTAAGACTGGTAGGCAAAAGAAATTGTACACCACACTCTATTCAATAAAGACAATCCCAATGCGGTTGTCAATTCTGAAACCTCTCTACAAGTTTATTGAAATCAAACCATTGAGTCAGTGGATGGTGGGAGCCAGGTTTCTCACTGTGAGTGTGGGAGGTGAAGGATAAGCAAGAGGAGGAAGTCAGAACGACCTATGAAGTGATAGATTAGTGGTTTGGATGAAAGATGTCCCCCCCAAAGCTCGTGAGAAACCATACAGGAAGACTCAGAGGTAAAATGATTGGATCATGACAATAACCCAATAAATGGGCTGGTAGGAGGTGGCTGGAGGAGGTGGGTCACTGGGGTTGTGCCTTAGGGGTATACGGTGTGGATTTCTCTGCTTCCCGGTGTGACACCTTGAGCTGCTTCCCTCTGCCACAGTCTTCCAACATGATGTTTAGCTTCACCTTGAACCTCAAGAAATGGAGCCAGCCTCCTATGGACTAAGACCTCAGAAACTGTGAGCCCTCAAAATAAACTTGTCCTCTAAAATTGTTCTTGTCAGTTCCTTGGATCACAGCAATGAAAAAGCTGACTAAAACAATTAGCATTGTAGGTACCAGTGTGTATTCTTGCTTATTGTGATATATATACAAATGTTGACACACAGATATTTGCGGGTATATGTATACACTTGGGTTAGTACACACAAAGAACTTTCATTGCTGTCTTAGCTGAGGGGGCTAAAAACAACCACCTTAGGTCCCCTTATCTTTTGGGGAATGTGTTCCAAGACTCCAGATGGATGCCAAATATGTGTGCGTGTGCGTGTGTGTGTGTGTATAAAACAATATTTAATTTAAAAATTAGGCATAGTAAGAGATTAACAAAAACTATAATACCATAGAGTGCTCATAATATTATAATAATATATAATATAATCACAATATATTATAATAAAATTTGTATGAACATGCACTCTCATGACATTATATATGTATATAAGTATGTATATTGTGGATACATTAGCCAAAAGAATGATTCACATCCCAGGCAGGATGGCATGGGATGACACAAAATTTCATCATACTACTCAGAGCAGCGCACAATTTAAACCATATGAATTTTTAAATTTATTTGGTTATTTTCCATTTAATATTTTCAGACCAGTTAATTGAAACCACAAAATGCAAAACCTTGCATGAGGGGGGACCACTATATATCCCACTAAGAATGAACATCCAGCCAGTACCCAGGTCTTGGTTTGTACCAGTACTCTCAAATGAATGAAAGATGACTTTTTAGAGAAATGGTTGATTGTGAATTAGAACAAGAAATATGCAAGGTGAGTCTGGAGCATCTTGAGTGTCCGAAAGCAAGATGTTCAAAACACACACACACACACACACACACACACACACACACCGCATGCACGCACACGAGATAGAGGAGCAACCTGAGAGAACCCATCATGGCTAAAACTAGAACAATGTTCAGCCATACAAAAAAGTAGTCTTGAATTTAAACAGACATCCAAGAGTCCACACTGATGTGAATAGAGGATTGACTGTTCATTCACCAAATAAATGGCGAAAAGGCAAATCTTTCAGGCAGAACTTCAGATAAGTTATGTGGATACTCTGCCCTCGAGGAAGTAGATCACAGCTCCTTGCTCCTTACGTCTAAACAGCAAATATACAGACTCCATTCCAGGGAGTACTGATTTGGATATGCGGGGTCCTCCAAAAGCGAGACAATGTGAGAACGTTCAGAGGTGAAAGACTATGACAGCTGTAAACCAATCGATGGATTGATCCACATGTGTGGATTAACTGGGTGGTAACTATAGGCAGGGAGAAGGTAGCTGGAGGAGGTGGGTCACAGGGACCCTGCCTTTGGGTTTTACATTTTGTCCCTGGTGGGTGGAGCTCTCTATTTGCATCCTGGTTGCCACTTCCCGAGCTGCTTTCCTCCTCCACTCCCTTCCATGATGATGTTCTGCCTCATCCCAGGCCCAGAGCAATGGAGTCCAGCTATGGACTGAGACCTCTTCAACTGTGAGCCCCAAATAAGCTTTTCTTTCTTAGTTGTTCTTGTCAGGCCTTTTGGTCACAGTGAAGAAAAATCTAACTAAAACAAGCTCAATACTGAAATTGGGGCATACAAAAAAAAAAAAAAAAAAAAGATACTTCCCAGCAGAGCAACCTGAGAAGCACTACCTGAAGCCAGGTGGTTGAGGTTAACATGAGGGATATGTCATGTTGATAGCACGCACCTTTGATGTTGAGACAGGAATTTGGGGATGCAGAAAAGGAAGGATGGACTGAGTCTCAAGACGGAAGCACCCATGAGTTACTGGAGTGCACGAAATGCCCATGAACCTTTGAAATACAGAGCAAGCATTCCCGAGCAACCCGGCCCATGTCCTTATCTTGTGCCCTTGGCCTGCACATTTGACCCATGCTCTCATTTGCAAAAAGTAACATACAAACATTGTGCAAGTTCTGGGAACACCGAGGCCAAATTGTGTAACTCAGCCGTGGTTCCACCTCTAGTCCATCCCCAAGCAACTGTCCCCCTATAAATATCAACACCCCACACTACGGGTTTGCTGTCTCTCTCTGGGGATGGCCCACATTCTCCCTTGAATGTGTATCTGCTTTAATAAATAAATCTGTCTGTGTCTCTAACTGGCACATACTGAAATTCTTTTCTTTTTTAAAAATTGTTTTAAATAGAGAGGGAAAGTGAGAAATAGAAAGGGAGAATTAATTTTATTAGTTTTTCATGTGACTTTCATTGCTCAGACACTTTGTTGCGTACGTGGTGCTGGGGTTTGAACCCGGGTCCTTGTGCATGCCAGGCAAGCACCGAAACCACTGAGCCACTGCTCCAGCCCTGAAATTCTTTTCTGTCACATATTCCGAGGACCTCGCTTGTCCTGAGTCACAGTTCCTCTCTCTGGGAACTCCTAGGACTTCCCATGACACTCTGATGTGAGGAGAATGGCTTTGACATGTATACACTTCCTCTCCCCCCCCAGCACAGAACTCTACCTAATTATGCAAAAAGCATCAGACAAATCCAAGTTGAAGGGAATTCTACAAAATACCTGATCAGAACTTTTAAAAAACTGTCACCCAAAACAGAAACTGTCATAGCTCAGCAGAGCCCACAGAGATAAATGTAAGGCTACATGTAAGGTGATGCCCTGGATAGGATTCTGGAACATAGGGAACATCAGGCGCAAACTAATAAAATCTGAATAAAGTGTGGAATTTAGCGAATCCTAGTGTATCAATATTGATTTACACGTTGTACCAAATGTACCATGATAATGTGAGTCGTCAGTAATAGGAGCAGAGCCTGGGACATCCAGGGCCACTCTGTGCTGCTTTTGCAATTTGTTCTATTTTATGGTAAAATCCAAACCTATTTTATAGTAAAAAGCTGACTTTGAAAACCTGCATGCTCCTCAGAAAAATAATTACCATACTAACAGTGTGAAAAAAAAGGTTTACAAAGAAAATAGAAGAGATGAATGCTCTGGGTTAATTGATCTTAATGACAGGTTGTTGAATAAAAGGGTGTTTAAGAAACAGAAACAATGACACATGAAAAACTGATAAAATGAAACTTTGGCATTTGGCAATGCATTCTTGCATGTTAAAAACTGTCAGAAAAAATCCAGTAAGCATTTACCATGAAAGTCAGTATGGTAATTAATTTTGGTGGGAGGAAGCTTGATGAGAGTTTTTGGAGGTGTTGCTGGTGATTTCTGGGTGGTGGTTATATGGTGCTAAATTCATTATGCATTTGTGAGAAATTATGAGTTTTTTGTTTTGTGAACTTTGCCGAATGTCTGCTATAGTTCTTAACAAATGTCAGGTAGAAAAAGAAGCACACAACAGAAGGTGGAACAATGTTTTGTAACTCATGGAGGACATGAATCCTCAGATTGAAGGATCCTGAAACTGGTAGAAATTCTTTTTAAAAAGAAAATGTACACCTAGACACATGATATCAAAGATAAAAAAAAAAAAAAAAGCAAACACGGAGCAAATACAACACAAAAATCTGCAATCTGAAATGTTCCAAAATCTGAGATTTTTTCAAGTATCAATGCAATTAGGATTTCATATTTTCAGATTAGGGGTGCTCCTCTGGTAGTCTAGGCAAATGTTCCAAAATCTGGAAAAACAATCATAATCTGAAATATTTCTGGTCCCATGCATTTTGGAGAAGGGATTATTGTTGAGGTCCTAAGCCAGATGCCTGACTCTGGGGTATCAGGTCTGACTGCCACCCTCCTCCTGATTCCAATTAACAAAGAGAGAAGTGATAGCAAAACAGGGAGAAAGAAGTTTATTTCTGGTTTATCCAAACCAGGAAGCCAGCTGGTCTAGAAAACTGTCTTCCCGTACTGACAGTTCCTTCAGGATTGTATAGGGAGAGAACCAAAGCAGAGAATCAAGAGGTCCTGTACACATGCAAAGCAATGTCAGTTCATGGCCATAGGTCTGGCTCCGCAGGAGTCCTGCTGGTGTCCTCTGTACACATGCAAAGCAATGTCAGTTCATGGCCATAGGTCTGGTTCCACAGGAGTCCTGCTGGCCACTTCCTGGTACTTGGGCTTGCAGGGGTGGAAAGACAATTTCCTTTCAGCTTCTCTTCCATTCAGTCAGCTTTGCATCACTGTGACCAAAAGATCTGACAAGTACAATCTAGAGGAGGAAAAGTTTATTTTGGCTCAGGGTTTCAAGATTCGGTCCACAGCTGACACAAACTCCATAGCTCTGGTCCCAAGGTGAGGCAGAACGTCACAGTGGAAGGAAGCAGCACAGGAAACAGAGAGAGCTCTGCTCACCAGAGACAAAACATAAAGCCCAAAGGCACGCCTCCTCCAGCCTCACCCTACCTGCCTGCAGTTACTGCCCAGTTAATCTGTATCAGTGAATTAATCTACTATTAGGATCTTCCAGATCAGATCATATCATCAGCAAAAAGGGAGGGTTTGACTTCCTCTCTTCCTAATAATATCCCTTTGATTTCTTTCTCTTGCCTTATTGCTCCTGCTATGGTCTCAACAATGATATTGAATAAAAGTGGTGAGAGTGGACAGCCTTGTCTTGTTCCCAAGTTTAGTGGAAATGCTTTCGGCTTTTCTCCATTTAGTATTATATTAGCTGAGGGTTTAGCATATATAGCCTTTACATAGCTCATAAAAGTTCTTTTGATCCCTATCTTCTCTAGAGTTTTGAGCATAAAAGGGTGCTGAATTTTATCAAAGGCCTTTTCTACATCCATTGAGATGATCATATGGTTTTGTCCTTGACTCTGTTTAAGTGGCGAATTACATTAATTGTTTTGCGATATTGAACCAGCCCTGCATACCTGGGATGAAACCCACTTGATCATGATGGATTATCTTCTTGCTAAGTTTTTGAATACAGTTTGCTAGGACTTTTTATTAAGGATTTTTGCATCCAGGTTCATCAGGGATATTGGTCTGTACTTTTCTTACTGCTCTCATAATCTAATCACTTCTCCTCAGAATGTTCTAGCCTGAGCTTTTCAGGGACACCTCATATTTAAACCTTAACACCTTCCCACTATGAAATGATCACCTACAGGAATCTGGGACGTGAGAAATAACTTACCAGAATGTAGTCAGTTAAGACAATGACTGGATCTTCCTTTAAATCCCCCAATTTAAAGAAGCGCCTGTTACAGGATTATTTAACCGCTATGACAAAATATTAACATTCTATTAAATATGGGAATTGAATTCACAGGTATCATTTTATTTTCTGTGCTTTCCTGAATATATGAAATATTTATAATTATCTTCTTTAATTTAAAAGGACCAGGTAGATAATTTAGAAGCATACACAAAATGTCTGTTAGGATAAGTCAGAACAATAGTTGCCTCAAAGAAGAGGTGGTGGAACTAAGTGGAAGTTAAGGGCACCTTCTAAGGCAGGAGATTTCCATATTTTGATCTGGTCAGCAGTTGCATGAATGAACATGAAATTATCCCACAGTACATTTAAGATAAATGCTTTTTATGGGCTTTAATGCATGTGTGTTAAAAATTGATAATAAGGGCTGGAGTGGTGGCTCAGTGGTTATGGTGCTTGTAAGGCATGCGCGAGAACACTGTTCAAACCCCAACACCACGTACACAACTAAGTGTCAGAGCAATGAAAGCCATGTGAAAAACTCAATAAAAAATTGTCTCTCTCTCTCTCTCTCTCTCACTCACTATCATATCTTTAAAAAAATTGATAATAAAAACACTTAATAGCAAATGCCTATGGCAGGGCCGGCACATACCCATGCTTTGGCCCTGTACGAGTTGTACAGGATTTTTCTTGCAGTAAATCTAGGCCCATTGGTGCCTCAGTCAACAGTCAATCAATCAAGGGATAACCACAGAGAGCCCAAAGAGAGCTGGGAAGGGGACACTGCCTGCCAGCCTTCCCCCATCTCTCTTCTACTTCTTTCTATTCATACTCCTCTTTCTCTGTCCCCCAAACCACAGGACAGAATATGAGTCTTTATAACTGCTGTATAAATTCAGCTTTAGGAGTGACCAAAACCAGGATGGGATGTCTTCCCAATTCCTGGGGAAGGGGCCTCACTTCAGGGGCCAGCCCTGGACTAGCTGTGCTAACCAGGGGAGTGGACACTGCGGCAAGGACTGCAGCTGGTACAGTTGAATCAGAGTCATGTCAACTATGGCCAAAATGACGATGATGACTCCTACAAAATGGTGGCCATGAGCAAGGGGATTCATGGGTAAGGAATGTGACCAAAAATTCAATAGGTTCCTTTTATGAGCAAGGCTATGGCCTACCTGTTTTCTGCCTTACAAGATAGTTTCACATTCATGAATAGACATCAGCTTTTTTATGCTTTGTGGATTTTCTTGTTAAGTCAAATTTACAGATAAGAAGATAGGTTCCTAGAATAACAGTGACTTGCTCAGGGTCACATAAAAAGGAGGTATCAAAGCCAGAGCTTGGCTCCAGGTGTGCATCTTGATATGTTCCCCAGGGCCTGGGCATCTGAGCCTGCTGCTTCCTGATGACAAGCTGGAGCTTGAGCTGGCTTGTGGTGGAGCCAGAGGCCTAGACTATGTATATTCACACACTGCTCACATACTCCTGTGTTCAGGACTTAAACACTACAGGTCCCCTCACCCATTAAAATGGTGGTAACTGCAACAAAGTCCATGCCAGTTCCCGACTTCATCCACCCTGAAACTCTCTGGTTGGACAAGGAGCCTGGACACCCAGTCCATGACAACGAAAACTGCCAGGTATATGTAGAACAGCAGAGGGAGAGAGGGACTGGGGCAGACAGGGTCAGACTCCACTAGCATCAGCCTCTTTGCTATTGCCTGCCCCTTCCCACCCTCAGGAAAGCCCTGCCCTCTGGGATACTTCTGAACAGAAAAACACTCTGGTGTCCAATTATTAACACAATTTGTCCTTATACCCTTATTCTCTGGGAAGGCTAACATAGACCAGGAAATTGGGGCTCCTCAGGGTTTAGTGGCCCAGCTGAGATTCCAACTCAGGTCCCTACTCTCTGCCCCATGTTCTCCCCACTCTCTCCTGTTTCTTGTATACAAAGGATAGTCAGAGAGGAAAGGACAAAACTCTATAATGGGGGTGATCACTCTTCCAGAGCTGTAAGAGAATTAAAGGACTGCCTTCTAATTCTATAGAGAAAAACTAAAACCTCTTAGAAAATCACAAGTCCCAGACACATATATCTCCACTCGTTTACCAGTTTCTCCACCCAACCCAAAAAGTGGGGCTGCACAATCTTTTCTGTTTTTATAGCTCACAGCAAGAAAGGAAAAGAGGCAAAGTCCAGCATTTTAAGGCTGGAAGTTATAAACTTTTTATTAAGGCAGATTCTGCTTTTATCATTAGTATGTAATGAATTATTCCCAGCTTTCAATGCCTTGGTAATTGTCTCTCCTAAGAATCTCATTAAACATTGCTGGATACTTTTGATCATTTTTAATAAAAGTGATAACTTGGAATACTCTTGCATTTCTCAGTTGAGGATGTAAACCTGAAGCATTAAGACAGATTATTAATGACAGGTGGAAACCTCCAGAGAAAACTACCAGGAGTATGTTATCTTTGTTCTTCTCAGCAGGCCACCTCCAGGTTAGGGGAAAAGTCTGCCTACAAAGTCAGAGGTCGAATGTGACCAGGGGCTTTAATTCCTGCTCCACCTCTTTCTGACTATGACCCTATGGGCATATTTCTTAACCTCCTTGAACATCTGTGTCTGTCACCTGTGTTGTTATAACTGCTAATGAGAAAATGAACTTCAAGGCCGAAATACAGAAAATGCTCACAAATGCCAAGTTTTGTTAATACTAAGAAATACATACTCCTATATTTTTATTCAAAACTTAAAGTTGTGAAACTTTATTTAGAAGTCCCTATATTAGCCTCCACTTGAATATCACGGCTCCTTTGAATTAGGATTCCTCTCTGTCATTACATAGCTATGAATAACATAGATTAAGTGCTTGCTGAATGCTGGGCTCATTTCATGCTTGTGAAAATTCTAAGAACTAGGAACTATTCTCTCCATTTTACATATGGAGACAATAAGGTCAGAGAGGTTGTTTTTAACTTCTCCAAAGAAGATAAGGAGCTGTAGAGGTGCGATTCAAACCCATGCGATCTGCCTCTTGTATGCGCTTGCTCTGCCACCTTTTCACATCAACATTCCGGGGTTCACAATCACCTTCATGAAAGCAGGAAACTGATAACTGTGAAACCTATTCCATTTTACCTCCAAACTTCTCCCATGTGAGTCAAAGAAGATCCCAGGATTGCCCAGTAGATTATCCAGACACCCTCCACCCTTCATCAGCCTGCTTCTAAATCCTGGTTGTGAGGCAGCTTATATTTTCCATAAATGGTTCATTGATAACTCCAATCCCACATGTTCTTCTTCTATCCGATTTTGACACTCTTCCCAATCAGAGATAGAGTCTACGTTCTACCCCTTAAATCAAGGAGAGTTCGTTGCTGCGTGACTTTCAAGGGCAGGCATTCTAAGACAACACAGCTTCTATGTGATGTTCCTGGGATGCTTGTTCTTGGAATTCACCGCCATGTTGGGAGGAGGTGCACATGTTCTAAAAAGAGACCCATGAGGACAGGGTCACACAGACAGGGGCTGAGACCCCTCCGCTCCATTCTCAGGTCTAGCTGAGATCCCAGTGGACAGCAAGGGCCAACTTGCCAGCTCTGAGGGTGATTGAGCCATACTGGAAATTGATCTTGGCCAACTTAGCTGATGTGACACAGAGGAGAGACATGCCTTTCTCACCAAACTCTGTGTACATTTCAGACTCATGAGTGGAATAAATGTTGCTCTAGGCTACAATATTTTGGGGTAGTTTGTTATGCAACAATAGACAAACTGGAGCGAGTTCCTCCTTTTTGCTTCCAAACTCATATATTCAACTGTCTTCTGCACATGTTCACTCGAATGTCCCCAAATCACTTCAGTTTTAATGCATTCAGGGAGTTCCATTTCCATTTTGGGTACAGAAATTTCAGAAATCCCCCCAGAAATGCCCTTCTCATCTTAACTCTGAGGGGAAAGAATAGAAAATCATAACTTTACTTGAGACCATCAGTAAGCTGGGTTTGCAAGGCAGTCAAGTGAACTGAATCCTGAAGACTGGCGGACCTCTTTGAAGAGTTAGAGGGTCTCGGGGAATGCTTCATCTTTGGCAAAGCACGGGGAAGGTATGGTTACCATAAAAAGAAGAAATCAGCTAAAGGGGTAATCAGCTGAAGACTGGCGGTAGACTTGCATTCCGAATAAAACACCAAGGGCTCCAGAATCGAAGAAAGTTTGCACTCCCTTGCAAGATCTTTTCCAGAGTCTCAGCTGTGCACTCATGAGAAAGGCTAGAAGCAGAGCAGAAAACTAAAGGCTAAAATTGGTAGACGGCAAACATGCTGAGCTGGAGCCGGGCCACAGTGTTAGCTTTTCATCCCTGTGATCAAACATGAGATAAGCAACTTATGAAGTGAAAGGTTGTTTTTTTTTTAAACAACTTTATTTAGTTTTTCACATGGCCTTCGTTGCTCCAACACTCAGTTGTGTACATGGTGCTGGGGTTTGAACCCGGGTCCTCGTACTTGCCAGGCAAGCACCGAAACCGCTGAGCCACCACTCCAGCCCAGGTTGTTTTTTTTTTTTTTTAAAGACAGAAAGAAAGAGAGAGAGAGAGAGAGAGAGAGGATCAATTTTTATTGAGTTTTTCACGTTGCTTTCATTGCTCTGACACTTAGTTGTATATGTGGGTGCTGGGGTTTGAACCTGTGTACTCTCGCATGCCAGGCAAGCGCTGTAACCACCACTCCAGCCCCGTGAAAGGTTCATTTGGCCTCAGGGTTTCAGTCCATGGTTTGTTGGCCCTATTGTTTTGAGGCCTAGGTTAAAGCAGAACATCATGGCGGGGAACACATGGTGAAGCAAAGCTGCTTACCTCAGGACAGATGAAAAAGGAAGAGGAGGGGCTGGGTTCCAATATCTTCTTCAAGGTCTTGCCCTCAATGACCTAAGACCTTCCATGAGACCCCACCACTTAAAGGTTCCACCCCCTCCCAATAAATGCCACAGACTGGAGACCAAGCCTTCAATATATAGGCCTTCAGGGACATTCAAGACCCAAACTGTACCAATCACAGACCCAAAACTCCCCTTGTTTCCTGAGACTTCTCTCCTGCAAGGCAAAAATCATAAGCCTCTTGGAGGAGGAAAAGACTCCCTGCCCCTTCCTGCACTTGTATATCACAGCTCCTTTGTGATATACAAAGCTTAAGCGAAGACATTCTACTCTGGGAAGAGAAGCGGAAGCTAACCACCTGATTCTGGGAGAGAGGCAGCAGCGAAAGCTTCCTTCCCTTGGGGAAGAAGTTCCCTAACGCTCTTAATCCCAGAATCTTGCACTAATGCCGCGAGAAGAAAGGGCCCCATGCCAACCGCAGACACAAGGAGTATTTGGCTGTCACGTAGGAGAGGAGCAAGCTTGTTGAAAAAGTCCCAACTCCAAGGCTCAGGTGCATAAGTTCCAGCTAAGTCTGAAGATGGGCAAGAAGCAGTGAGAAAAGTCCCCACGCCATCATGAGGGATGATCTACCGCCGGAGCAGGTGCAAGAGGGTAGAGATGGTCACCTTCTGAAGGGCCTGCTGGAAGCAGAGAGTGAAGCAGCAAGACCCAGAAAAGCCCCTTAGTGTGGGGACTCCAGACCCCACACTAAGCAGTGGTCAACACTAGGCTGCCTCTGGAGGGATACAGAGCTGGTGGTGCTCTGCAAGGAAGAGTAGCAACAAAAGTACCTTCATTCAGATCAGTCCTTCTTAGATTAACTCAGCCTTGACACTAAGAATCTGGTAGAAGAATTGTGCTCAGTTGCGAGAGTAAAACTCATTGACTTCAGCTGATTCTTCTGCATACAATATCTGACCCTCAATAAAGATGCGGCACGTAAAGAAAGAAGGAAAAAGCATTTTTTATTTATTCAACAGAAGCAGACCCAGAGATGATACTGGTGTTGGAAATATCAGACTGGGACTCCCAAATAACTGTAATTAAAATGATAAAGCATCTAGTGGGGAAAGGTGGAAAAGATACATGAACTGACAATTTCAGCAGAGAAATGGAAATTATTTTAAAAATAGAAAAATTAAAGTACTATAAACAAAACAATATGTCAAAGGTGAAGAATTCCTTTGATGAGTTTATTACCAAAGCGGATACAGATAAGGGAGAATTGGTAAATTTGAAGTTGTCAATAGAAATTATCCAAACTAAAACAGTGAAAAATAAAGGAGATTGTCCAGAGCTGTGGGATGATTTTAAATAGTCTAGCATAAAAATAGAAACTTCTCAACAGAGGACATTGATCAAGCCAATGAATACATGAGAAAGTGCTCTAAATCACTAGTAATCAGAGAAATGCAAATGAAAACTACATTAAGGTATCACCTCATGCCAGTTAGAATGGCAAAAATGAAGAAAATAAACAATAATAGATGCTGAAGGGGCTGTGGAGAGATAGGGACACTAACACACTGTTGGTGGAGCTGCAGACTGGTACAGCCCCTCTGGAAAGCAGTGTGGAGAATCCTCAAAAAACTAAGGATGAGCCCACCATATGATCCTGCTATTCCTCTCCTGGGTATTTTTCCAGGGGATTTAGAATCAGCTCATTATGTGACACAGCAATATCTATGTTCATAGCAGCTCAATTTACTATTGCTAGATTATGGAAACAACCCAGATGTCCCTCACTGGATGAATGGATCCAAAAACTGTGGTACATTTATACCATGGAATTCTACACAGCAATTAGAAACAATGATATTGCAGCCTTTGAAGGTAAATGGATGGCTATGGAAGAGATCATGATGAGTAAAATCAGCTTAACCCAGAGAACTAAGGGTCGAATGTCTCCATTCATCTGTGGAGGTTGGAACTAGACCCTGGCCATTTAGAAAGGTGGTCTATTATCATGTGTTAAATCCAGATAAGATGTAATGTTGTACAGCCTAATACTTTTTTAGAGATATTGTGGGCAAGGGATATGGGTAATTGGGGGGACACTCCTGGGGGGGTAAATCTAGTATCCAAAAACTATACACATTTTATATTATTTTGTTAAAAACTTGTATGGTTGTTCAATAATAATAAAAAAGAAAAAGAAGGCTAAAAAAATAGTCTAGCATATATAGTTGAAGTCCAAGAAGGAAAAAAAGAAAATGGGGAAGAAATATTGGAAGGGATGCTGGCTAAAATTTTTCTAAAAATGAATGAAATACAACAAACCATAGATCTAAGAAGTTCAAAGAATCTCAAGCAGAATAAATTACAACACACACACACACACTCATGCATCCCTAGATGTACCACAGTTAAACTGCTGAAAACCTAAAAAACAAAGACAAAAAGAAAACCCAGAAGGTTCTTAGAGGAATAAATAAAAGAAGAAGAAACATTACATACAGAAAAAGAATGCAAAAGAATTCAGTAGATTTTCTTGGAAAAAAGTGATACAAGCCAGAAGAAAACAGAGTGACACTTAAAAAGTACTGAAGGCAAAAAGACTGTCAATCTAGAATTCTATGGCAAGCAAAAATTTCTTTTAGAAATCAAGGTAAAAATAGAGATTTTTTTTCAGACAAACAAAAGCTAAAAAGAATGGTTTATTAGTAGATATGAGCTGCAGGGAAATGTTAACAGAAATTCTTGAGAAATGTAATACCAGATGGAAATTTGGATCTATACAAAGAAAGAAAACTTGCCAAAAAGTGTAAAAATGTAGGTAACTTAAAAGATGTTTTCAAGAGATTTAAAAAATAATGAAATACCTGAAACAAAAAAAAGCACTAAAGCACTTGGGGTTTATAGCATATGTAGAGAGAAAATATGTAAGGTTCAGCACCGAGTAGAAGGGAGGAACTGTGTTCTGAGATTCTCACACTCTACGGGCAGTAGCATGATATTAGATGGAGGAAGACAGTGGGAAGGAAAAGGTGTATGTTACAAACCCTGCCACAATTTTCAAAAAAAGAATAAAAAAGAGATGCTACAAACAACAGAAGGAATAAAAATGAATTGTGAAAAATGTCCAACTGGTCCAAAAAACAGCAGAAAAAGACCACTAAGTGAAGAAAACGACAGACATATCAAATAGCCTACAACCAGCAAGGTTCCTCAAGAGGGCACTTATTTCCCCGGCTTTGCCCCTCCTGAGCCTAGAGTAATATTGCAGGGAGAGTGCAGCACTGAGCCTCAGGCCCTCTGATCAGCACCCAGCGTCCTGTGTACTATTTCTAAAGTGCCAGCGCCATTTGAGAGGGAAATGGATCTTCCTCCTTCATCGGCCATCTCACAAGTCAAGAGCGTTTCAAGCTCTAAAGAATCTTTACAAAAGGTTATTGATTGTATCAGAGAGGGACCAGAGTCCAGCCTGTTATCAGAAGATAGAGCTGCTTAGCAAGGGAAACATCACCTTGGAATCAACTCCATCTCGGCCCCCTTCTCCTTCATGTTTGGATCTCAGAACCCCCACCTGCTAGGGTTCAGGCTGAAATGGAATCTGAAATGTGTGATAGTTTTAGGATGAAGTCAGGTGTTTTTTTTAAAAGCAAAAGAATAAGAAAAGCAACTATCCAAAAATCACATCATTAAATATTTATGTTAAATCAAAGGAGATTAATAATTGAATTAAATAGAAATGTCCTAAAAGAACTGCGAAAACACTATAAAGGAGAAATAGACAAATCCACAACCACAATGAGAAATCCACCACTTTCTTAGTGGTCAATAGAACATGATTTTTCTGTCTAGAAAAATCCGTAAAATTATAACAACCTGAGTCATAGAATCAGAGGACATGAATCTAAATTCTCTTCCAGAAAATAGGAAAAAGCCTTTCCAACTTATTTATGAGGCCAAAATTACCCTAATTCTTAAATCAGTCAAAGAAAACTGTAGAGCAATGTTCTTTGTGTACATGGATGCAAAAAAATTTTAATGAAATCTTAGCAAATTAAATAAAAATTATATTAAAGGATGCTGTGACACAATTAAGTGGGGATTACCCTAGGAATTCAAGGTTGATTCAACACTCAACCAATGCAAAAAATATAACGGCAGACTGAAAAAGAAAATGGTATACAGTCATCTCAGTAGGAACAGAAAATCCAAGAAAAAGACAAGATCCACTGATTTCCAATGAAGGTGCCAAGAAAATGCAAATAGAGAAGAATATTCTTTCCAACAAACAGGACTGGAAATGTTGGACTTCCACAAGCAAAATAATGAACTTCAAACCCTAATTTATACCATAGGTAAATACTAGCTTGACATGGATTGTAGATCTAAAGTTGAAAGCTAACACTTTAAAACTTCTGGAAGAAAACAGAAAAAAAATTGGGACTTTGCATTAGGCAAAGATTTTTTTAGAATACAAAAGGTACAAACCATAAAAAATATTGATAGATAGGATTTCATAAAAATTAAAAAGTCCTGGTCACGGAAAGATATTGCTAATAAAATTTAAAGACAAGTCTCAAGCTGGTAAAGATATTTGCAAAACTTCTATCTAATAAAGGGTTGGCATCCAGAATGTGTAAAGAACTCTAGCAACTCAAAAAGAAGAAAATAAACAAAGTGGGCAATAGATTCACACATTTCCCAAAGAAATATTGATATATAGATAATATTGATATATAGATAATATTGATATGTAGATGGAAATCAGACACATGAAAAGATGCTGAACATCGTTAATCATTTATCAGAAGGCAACCCACATGAAATGTCGTTCTATGCCCACTGTATCCCAGATTTTTAAAATTGACAATAACAAGTGCTGGTAAGGATGTGGAGCAACCAGAATGCTCATATATTGCAGGTGGTGGTCCCAAAATGGTGCAGCCACTTTTGGGTAACAATTTGATGGTTTCTTATGGTGTTAAACATACATTTTCTATTTGATCTAGCAATACCACTCCTAGGCATGTACCCAAAGGAAATGAAAAGCCATTCACACAAAGATGTACATATACGTGTGGACAGCAGCTTTGTCACAGCTAAAATGTGGAAGTGACTAAGATGTCATTCAACAGTTGAATGGATAAGCAAATTGTAATACAGCTGTATAATGAAATACTATTTGGTAAATAAAAGGAATAAAATCAGACTCATGAAAGTACATGGAAGAATCTTGAAACTTTGTTCTATGTGAAAGAAGCAACTCCCAGCAGGCTATGTGCTATATACTGTATTATTCATTATGTTACAGTCTGGGAAAGTCAAAACTCTAGAGACAGAAAATCACATCAGTGATTCTCATGGCTATGGATAGGCATGGAATATTCACAGTTAAAGAAAGGGTTGAGAGAGTTTGGGGAGGAGGTAATGAAAGTGTTGTATATCTTACATACAGCAGTGGTTACACAACTGTATACATTTGTCAAAAATCATTAAAAAGATGAATTTTACTTTTAATAAATCTGACTTTAAAAATAAACTTTATAGCCAGGCATGGTTTTGGGTGCCTTTAGTCTCATCTAATGAGAACACTGAGGTGGGAGGATCACTTAAACCCATGAGTTTGAGACCAACCTGGGCAACAAAGAGAGACCTCATCTGAAAAATAAATAATAAAACAAAAATTTAATATGTCCAGGCCAAACTGATCATGTTATTCCTTCACAAACCCACTTCCCCACAATGGCATCCAGTACCACCCAAGCCTGAAGGTCATCAAGTCCCCTCTAACTCCTCACATCCTGTTTTCAGTCACTAAACCCCGTTGATTCAATTAGTTATGCATTTTTCTTCCTCTTTTTTTGCTCTTGCTCCTCATTTCTACTCCTTGATCATATCTCACTCGTCTGTCTGCTCCAGTCAAACTTTCTGTGGTACCCAAAGTGGACTTCTCCCTGACCATGCCACTGCCCTGCTTCAAGCCATTCCCTGGCTGCTCATCTCCGCCAGTGCACATTCCAAGCACCTCAGCAAGGAATAAAGCCCTTTGGCATGGAAAATCCCTTTTTTCATGCCACTCTTTCTATACACCCTGCGTTCTAGGCATGGTGACCAGCCTCCTTCTGTGACACTCCCTTTCTTCGCAAATGCTGTTCCCTCTGCCTGAAATGGCCCACGACTTCTCTCTGTAGACTCTGGGCGAAGGAGAGGAAGGTCACAGTCAGAAGCCAAACTTCCTGGGGTTTGAACCCTGACTCTAGCACCCAAGCACCATTTAATTTTGGCAATGTTTACTTGACCTTTCTATGCCTCTGTATCCTCACCTCTAAAATAGGGATATTAAACTGCCTCTATGATTATGGTAAGGTGACTGTGCATGCTGGTTTGAGCTATTGACCATGTTCCCTTTTTGCTCTCAAAGCTATCTTGGTTTAGATGACAAAGATGTGATCTCCCTATTCATAGAGTTGTTAAGAGAATTAAATAAGTGAATATGCTTTAAAAAATTACCTGATATATGTTGAGTATTTTGTAAATGTTTTAGGAAAAGTTAGTCCAGCGAATGCAGGGATTGAAGGAAGGGAGAAGGAAAGGACGGAGTGGAAGAACAGGGAGGAGAGAAAAGGCAGGCAGGCTGTATTGTGCTTTCAAATCACCTACCTACAAATCACCACCCAGGAGGAGGCTGGTCTTTGACTTCCCCCTGAAGACAAGCAGCCTGGTCCCCAGGGTCTGGTAGAGAAGCAAGCAGAGGATTTCCACTGGGTTTTAGAGTCCTTTGAGATACTTTAGGAAGCCACATGTCTTTCCCATTTATTAGAAAAGTTCTGTGTACTTCTACCTACTGGACCAAACCTTGAGGCTCAGATGGTAGGGATATCAGGCCCCCATCTTCTCAGAATTCATTTTATCTAACCATGACCACATTATATCTTTGTTTTACTCAAAGACCATCAGTAGCTTCTCATTGCCTTATGGATGAAGTCCAAACTCTTCATACTTGTGGGTCTCAAATTTAAGTGTGCATCAGAATAACCTGGAGAACTTGTCAATATATAAATAGTTGGATTCTACCCCAGAGTTTCTGATTCTCTAGGTTAGTCAGCTTTCCATGATTCTGACAAAATACCTGAGAAAAATCAATTTAAAAAAGAGGAAAGATTTATTTGTATCCTGATTTCAAAGGTTTCAAACCATGGTCACTTGGCACCATCTTTTGTGGTAAGACAGAACATCATGGTGGAGAGGTGTGGTGGAGAAAAGCTGCTCACCTCATGGTGGCCAGAAGGGCAGGGGGATATGGGGGGAGAGGCTACTGGGCTGGGGAAAAGATGCAGCCTTCAAGGAAATGCTCCCAAGGACCTACTTACTCCAACTAGGCCTCCCCTCTTAAATCCTCTCTATCTCCACTAATAGCCCATTAAATTATGAGTCCATTCATGAATTAATCCTTTGATGAGGTTAGAGCCCTCATTACCCAATTGCTTTCCAAAGATCCCACCTCTAAACACTGCTGCCTTGAGGATCAAGACTTCAACACCTAAGCTTTTGGGAGATATTTTAGATGAAAATCATAATAGTAGGTCTGTGGAAGGATCTGAGAATTTGCACTTCTAACAAATCCCCAAGGGATGACTGATGCTATTAGTACAGACATCATACTTTGAGGACCACCAGTCCCTTGGATTTTTCCTGCCCACTCTTGCCTCCAAGTCTTTGTTTTAGATTGAACAACCACTGAACAATCATTCTCTACTCATATCTTTTTATCTCTCAAGATTTAACCCTAGCTTCACCATGATACTTGACCCATTGGTCCTTTCCAACAGTTCCCTTCATTATAGTTGAGTTTTGATACATGTATCCAGGCCCTGGATGACTTTCTGTTTGTACAGATGTTTTATCATTTCAAGCACATTTACAGTTGTGAACATAGTAGATTCTCTTATTCTCTTCCCAGGTCTAAGAATGGTAGTAAGTTTAAGATAAGGAAAAGGCAAACATTATACCACTATTAGCCTTTCAGAATTCTTAGTGAGGCAAAGTATCCAACGGCACATCCAATAGGAATACAATGTGAGTTACACATGATTTTTAATCTATTCATGATCATGTATATGTTGCCAGAAAAGAGGAAATATGTTAACAATATTTTAAGATAATCATGGGTATTCTTTTTTATACTATCTTCCTTCTTAAAGATTAGATACAACATTGATTCTAAAAGTTATCAATGAACATGTCTGTACTCTGTCATATTAAAATAATTGGCCTCTCTTGATCTTTGGATGCATGTTTTTATGCATAATTTTGTAGCATCATGCATTGGTCATTGGAAAAATATTGGTCCACTGAGCTATGAAGATCTTTTCAAATGTTGACACATCCCATTATACAATATCAAAAGTTTATATTTCTTAATATCACCACAGATCTCACCAAGTAAGTTTTTAAATACTGAGAACTATTGAGCTCATTATGGCCGTTACAATATCACCAAATTTCTAATTTTCATTTGAAAATTTGTTTTTTTATCATTGACAACAAACAATGTCAGTTGTCTCTCTTGAAATTAGCAAATGTCAATAAGTATCTGAAAAATACTCAAGTTTTGACTCTCCATATCTTGACTTTCAATCATTCTTTCCAGTTAAAAAAAAAAATGCCTTTCCATGAGAAAAGGGGCTCATTCTGCTCATGGTGTGAAACCATCTTACAAGGACTTTTCCTTGAGACACCCATTGCACTTTGATAAGCAGCGGCAAGGCTTCATGTATACCTCTCACTTTATCAAACAAAATATTAAACAGGTCCGTTCATAAGCATCAGTGCCAGTGAGAGTCACAGTGCTCAGTGCTGTACTTAAAATGTTCATAAGTGGCACTGATGCTTTCTCCTGATGTGTTTGGCAGAGACAATGAGGACTGTACAGATTGTTACCACCGCCTTGATTCATACAAGCAATTTTACCCCCTTTTGCTACAATCAATACAAATATCTCATAGTGAAAAAGCCAAATAACATATCACTATTGTTATGAAAATAATTTTTGAATTTATGGGTCCCCTGAAATGTCTCAGAGACTCCCAAGAGCCCCAGACCACATTCTGAAACTTGCTCTTCTTAATATTGAAATCTGAAATTTGACCCATTTGTTTAAGCTATTCTGTCTTCCTGAAATGCCATCCCTCCTCCTCCACTGTTGAAAATCCAATCCTTCTTTCAGACTCTGCTTGAATGATACCACTCCTGTAGTCCACATCCCCAGCCTCCCTTGTGGGCCATGGCAGATCTGAACTTTAAGCTGCCCAGGAGATGGTCAGCAGTGAGGCCAGTGGGGAAAGCCCACGGGTCTCAGGGAGGCTACTAAAGGTGCACAGGGCCATGTATCTCTGCTGCTGAGGTACAAACCTGAAAGCAGAAAACAGAATTGGGAAACAGGAAGTTCAAGGGAGACAGAAGCAAGAGTGCAACCAAGAGACAGAGCCACAGTCAGGCTAAATGGTAGGGTCCTAGTGGGAAGAATTGACCCACTGGGGGAAAGTGCCAGGCATGCTTAGCAGAAATATAGTAGAAAAGTCTGTGAATTCCTGAGAACATGGACATATCTCCAAAAATTTTTGGAGAAACACAAACCAGGGAGTAGAAATTACAGAACATCTGAGTTCTTTTGATTAAAAACATGCTATGAGCCAAGAACACAATGTTTGACAAAGTGTTAGAATTTTATTAAAGGGCTCTGCTGCTTCTCTACCACTTCCTAATTGTCTTGTACCTCTCCAGAGTAATAACATTATAATGAGCAAAAATATATATATACAGTTGTTCCTCCATATCTGTGAGAGATTGGTTCCAGGATCCCCATGCAGATACCCAAATCCGTCAACGCTCAAGTCCCTTATATAAAATAGTGTAGCATTTACATCTAACCTGTGCACCTCCTCCCTTATACTCTAAATCATCTCTAGATTACTTATAACACCCAATATAAGGGAAATGCTGTGTAAATAATTGTCAAAATATATTATTCATAGACTAATAACAAGAAAAAGTCTGTACATGTTTAGTACAGGCACGATTATTTTTTCCAATGTTTTCAATCCAAGACTGATTGAATCCATGAATGCAGAATCCACAGATGTGGAAGGCCAACTTATGTGAAGCTAAAAATGCTGTCTAGTTAGATCCATCTTGGGGGAAGATGCAGGGACTGATTGCGGTGGAGAGAACGGAGCTGTGAAATAAATAAATAATAAAGTTATGAAGGGAATGAGCATGAGTTACATATGAAGGTGAACTGAGTCCGAGTAATTAAGTGCGTTTCTGGGTGTGCCTGTTGTCTGCCCCTGCTGCTTGTTGAAGTCACCATGGGTTCGATAGCTGCTGATCACAGAGCTTCGTTTCTGCACCTGTCTTCTCATCTACAGATAAAACCTTGACGGGAAGCATGGCAGACGCTAACTGCCACCGTGCTCAGCAGAAGCCAGCCAGCATTTAACCTGGCAAGCTGCTACACTGGGCTCTTTATACTTCCTATGACCCAGCAGGGCAGCTACTGTGCACCAGTAACTGAGAGAGGGAGGGCTTGAGGGTTTAGACAGCTGCTTTGAATACTAGTTAGCAGATAGACATCCGTGTACAAATGCAAGGGGGGAACTCTGGTCTACACAGTGATGGGAATCTGGGACTTCACCTCCTAAACTTGCCAGTTTAGGGCAGGGGTTGACTATGGAGACTCAGCACCTGGAACCAGAAAAACTCAGAGGTTGGGGTGGTTGTTGGAAGTTAATAAGGGAGAGGAAGAGCCTGTAGAAAGAAGGCAGCAGAAAGGAAGTCAAACATGGCAGAACGTGATGACCCAAGAACATGGGAGACAGAAATCTGAAGCTCATTACCTGCAGCAGTAGGAGTATTGACCCTGTGTTCATTTCCTTAGTGGCTTGAAACAACAGAAATTTATTCTTCCACTCTTCTGGAGGTTAAAAGTCCAGAGCAAGATGACACCTGGTCTGTTCCTTCTGGAGGGCTCTATGGAGAGTCCGTTCCACGCCTTCCGTAGTTTCCAGTGTTGTCCGCAGCCCGTGGCATGCCTTGATTGGTAGATACGTTGTGCCAGTTTCTGCCTCTAGCAGTACATGGTGGACTCCCTGGGAGAGTCTCTCTCAGTCTCTTCTTACAAGGGCACCCATCATGTTAGATTAAGGACAGTTCTAATGACTTTGTCTCCCTTTGATTACATCTGCAAAGTTCCTTTTTCCAGATAAGGTCACATTCACATATATAGAGTGTCAAAGGCTTTTCCACATCTTTGGGTGGGGGTGGAGGGCACAGTCCAACTCCTAACAAGCTCCATCCACAGATAGTGATGAATCCAACAAGCAGGTGGAGTTTTTCCACGAGGCAGCTGAATAAACCTTAAAACACCAGAGCTTGGAGAGAGTACGAGGTGATCGTCAGGTTTGGACCCTCAGGAACTAGGTAAAGATGTGACCAGCAGCAGGGCCATTTCTGAGCTCATTCCCTTTTTCAGGCCTGGTGAAAGCCCCACAGGTATGGGTCGAAGTTTGCAAGTGTCCTCTTATGATGAGAAAAGAGCAAGGGGATGGAGAACAGGGGGGCGGTAAAGATACAGGCAAGGCTGACAGTGACCTCCAGGGGACAAACTCCTGGGGAGAATGCATCCAAGGCGCACTCTCCTGAGCCCAAGGGTGGCATGAGAAATGAACAAGTTCCATCCACGCTGGATGGCATGTCCTTTGCCCTCTTGTTTCCCTCTGCGATGACTCATTGGTCTGAGCACATCAGGAATGGGAAGCACAGACAAGACTGTGGTCCAGCGCCCTCTAAAGTCATTGACAACCGTAACGGAAGTACTTGGCGGTTCAACAGTAAAGTCAGGGGCTACAATTATTCAAGCTCTTAAAATGGGATAAGAAGGTAACTTTCCTCCTCCTGGTATGAGCTCATTTAATTGTAAAGATCTTAATAAATTCAGCCTGATTAACTCCAACCTTGTGGGGGAAGGTTATTCAGTGCTGTGGAATTAATTTTAAACAGAGGCTGAGGGAGGGGGGAAGAGAGAGGGAGGAGGAAGAAACCCTTTGGTGCAGAATGAAGAGGGAGGTGTACACGGAAGGCAGAGCTGGGAAGGGCCCACTGGTGGGCAGGGCTGGGACTCTCCTGAGTTCACAGCATGGCCTTTGATGGATAAGTTGCTTTCTCAAACTTGGTGGATCCCCAGGCAACTCCCCCTGTGCCCAGTCTAGGACCAGCTTGACTTGTACGCATCCCAGTGCTGAAGATAAAGTGTCCACAGGATTGTCCTGGACCACTGTCTTGCGAAGCCCCCATGTTGCTCTCTTGTCCTGAGTGTCTTCTGGGTCTCTGTTACCACCGGGCTCCACGAGCAGTCATGGTTTCACATCCCAGCTTCTCCACTTGCCAATTGCATGAGCCTGGATAGTTCCGCTCTTTGACTTCAGCTTGGTGCGAGGAAGCGATATGCGTGGGGTTTGAGCTATGGGAGGAACATGTTGGCTCTTTCTACCATTGTTATCTGTGGGTTTGGTTTGGGTGTCTGCTTTCTGGGGCTCTCTATTCCTGTGGCCCCAGTAGGCACTGAGTGAGATATACCCTCTGGATTTTCCCATGTCCCCAACCCTGTCCTTGACCCACAGGCTACCCTGAGCGATCTGAAAGAGGAGTCCATTTATTAAAACAGTGTTCATGTGGGCCAGGCACTGTGCCCCGCAAAAAACACACATCATATCAAAAGCTCAGGGCAGCCTTTGAGCCCCTACTTTAAAAAATAAGGATGGGGGTGGATTTAGAGAGATTTATTGGGTAGTGTTTGAGGGTAATTACCTGTGCCCACACCCAGGCCCCCTGTAATTTCTAACCAATTCAAGAAATCAAAAGAAGTGCCATTAAAACAGTCTCTGCTCTATTATCCAAAGTTCAGGGCTCTCTTTTAAAACTGGATTGGAAAGCATGGTTCTGACCACAGGCAGAAAAAGAGGTCTTTGTACTCCTTCATGCTGAATTTTATTGACCCCTGAGCCAGGCGGAGCTGCTAGACAGTGACAGGCCTCGTGGTTTGGGGTAAGGAGGGAGTAAAGACTCCCACCTGTGAGTTCATGCGGGAGGAAAAAGAACCGCAGGATGTGCTGGGCTTAGCCAGAGGGGGAGGCGCAGAGCTGGAACTTGGGCTTATTACAGGGCCACACCTCTGTGGAGAACAAGCATGAGACAGAGGTGTTATTCTCCCACCTCGGTCCAGCTGAGCTGACTCAACTGCCCCTCCCCACGCCCTCTAAGCAACACAGCCCCTGACTTGCTGGTCACTTGCTACATCTGAAAGTCAGGTTTAAAACTTATATTTCATATCTGATTTAAACCTCTGCCTTCCTTCCCTGATCAGGCTTGGCAGGTTCCTTCACTCCTCCCTCCCTCCCTTTTTTGGAGTAAGGGGAAGCAGATTCTACCCCTGAGAACTCTTCTGCTCTCTGATGCAGATTCCAGACCGGTGTTAAGCCCTTCCCCAATACCAGCTCATGATAGCACAACCCTGGGCAAACACAAACAAAGTCAAAGACAGGAAAACAAAGAAAATGGGCAGGGATTGACCAGAGTCCCAGAGTCTTGTGATTCAAAGAAACTCTCAAAGCCATCCAGCCCCACTTCCAGATCATAATATTTTTCTTTTCTTTTCTTTCTCTTTCTTTCTTTCTTTCTTTCTTTTCTTTCTTTCTTTCTTTCTTTCTTTCTTTCTTTCTTTCTTTCTTTCTTTTTAAGAGAGAGGGACAGTGAGAGAGGATTTTCACGTGGCCTTCTTTGCTCCAACACTTCGTTGTATATGTGGTGCTAGGGTTCAAACCCACAGACTTGCGTACGCAAGGCAAGCGCCATAACCACTGAGCACCACTCCAGCCCCCAGATCATAATATTTCTTGGCTATCCCATTTTACCCTTTGCATGATCATGTTCTCCTTTCTGAACCTCTTTTTTTGCCTCCACAGTGGTAGGCAGCCATCTGTGGTCATTTGGGCCATGCCTTGCTCAAGGATCCTAGGCCAGAGGGTAATGGTGATTGAAATTCAGCTACACACGCTGGCTGGGATGAGCCAGCAGCCCCATGTCAGTCAAGGAAGGGCACTGTTACTCCTTTGTCTCCCCATAGGGGTTGCCAGTTTTCAGTTCACCTGTTCATGGTGGTCAGCCAGCTGGATTCCCTCCATCCAGCCTTGCAACCCTTACTCCTCCCACCCATCTGCTGCCCCCCCCCCCGAATCCATTCTTCACCCAGCACAGTGATCTTTCAGAAGGTGTTATTCTATGTCACTCCTCTGCTCACATCCTCTAGGAACCTCTCACTGAAATGTGGTAGAGGTGCACAATGGAGTTTCATTCAGCCATAAAGAATAACACAATTATGTCATTTGCAGGGAAATGGATGGAACCATGATTTTGAGTAGAATAAGTTAGACTCAGAAAGGTATCATATATTTTTTCTCATATGTGGAAGCTAGAGTGGACAATGGGGACACCATGAAAGTAGAAAGGTGACCATTAAAGCAGAGGGAGGGGTTGGGGAGGAATGAAAGGAGTAGAGGAGGGTCCTGGGGAGTGAAATTAATTAAATTGTGTTTTTGTGGGTGTAGGTGATGTCACAATGAAGTTCACCATTCTGTATAATGGAGACGCACCTTTTTTTAAAGGATCTCTCACTGCCCTCTGGACAGAATCTGAACCCTTCAAGTGTCTTATAAAGTCCCCACAACTGCCCCACCTGACTTGCAGCCCCTCCCTTGTGACTCTCTTCCCCCAACATCTTGCTCTAACTGAGCTGAACTTTCTGCTTCTCCACTACGCATTGGTACGTGTGGTTTTCCTCTGTCTGAAATGCTTTCCTTCAACCCCCGATTCTTGGTTAGCTTTTATCCATCCTGAGAGTCTCTACTTGTGTGCTGCCCTCTCAGGAGGCCTTGCCCCAACAAGATTAATGAAAAGTTGTAAAAAATCACCACAGATTGGGGGTGGTGGCGCACAACTATAATTCCAAAGACTTGGGAAACTAAGGCAAGAGGATCACAAGTTTCAGGCCAACCTGGGCAACTTAGAAAGACTCTATCTCAAAATAAAATATAAATAGGACTGGGGACATAGCTCAGCGGTAGAGTGCCCCTGGGTTCAATTCCCAGTATCAAAAAAAAAAAAAAAAAAAAGCACCGTGGGTCAGTATTGTTGTTAATGTTGTTTTAACCAAGGATGCCAATTAGCATTCAGGGAATTACTTATTGGGTTGCACTCAATACTTTCTTAAAATATGAAAATAAATAGAATAAAACAGAATAGAAAGTATCAAAATGAAACAGGTAAGCATTGTTTGGCGAGGCTGCTGAAATGCACACACACACCTGGATTATGATATAAAGTGTGCTCCTTACTGTGAATAATGGTCCAAAAGTTTGACAACCACAGCTACAAGCATTCTGCTGCCCAACCAGGCTGGGAACCATTGCTTTCAGAGCTATGGAATTGTTGGCTGAAGTCAACGGTTAAAGGACAGGAAGGCTGTGGCCAGCACTCTTTCAGGGTGCTCATGGGAACTGTCGTTGGTGTATCCTGGCTTGGCACACATTGTGTTTCTGAGGCTTCTTCCTCACTAGATAACCGCTGCCCCAGGTTCTCAGCCCACAAGCCCCCCATACACTCAGCTTGTAGGAATTATCTAGTGGATATTATTGTCTGTTGGCTGGTAGGTGTCCTGCAAGCTCATCACAGGGCAATCTCCTTCAAAAACTAGGCTGACTCTCAGATGGTGGCCATAGAAGCTGCTGTCAGCTGCCAAATCTCATTGTACCCCAACCGTGAAACTCTTGTGGGATCTACGCTTGGCAGGTGGCGCATACTTGGCTTCCGTGTCCCTATCATAGCCTGTGGCTGAGAGGAAGTGTTGGGGAGCCAACCTGATGTACACCTGGCTTCAGATCCAGGTCCACTCGCTTCCTGAGAACAGCACTTAGCTGACTTCCATAAACAAGGACATTCATCTTTGTCAGCCCTAATGAACCGTATTTGTCAGACAGGAACCAGGGAGCAGCTGTGTTGGAGGGAGACAAATCACTTAATCCAAGGCTCCTGATGTGGCAGCCCCTGGCACAGCGGAGATCATGGCATTTAACTATGGAGGATCTGGGAGGACTCACATGGGGGGAGAGCTGGCTGCCCTCAACCGTTCCTGCTGGGAGGGGAGTGTGCAAGCGTTGGCTGGTGCTTCTCTCCCTGAGGCTGCACCTGCTTCTGGGATGCGCATCCTGCAGATGCCTGGGCAGGAAGAGAAAGATGGGGGTGGCAGCCTCTGTTCCCAGCACCATGAAGGCCCAGGAAAAATGACAGTGTTCAGGATCATCCCTTCCAATCCCTCTAACTTGCTACCTTTAAAGAGCATTTAGGAAAGATTTTGAATGCAAGGGACAGAAGCTCATCTCCAGTAAGCTTAGGCAAAAGGGGAAGTATTAACTCATGGACTGTAAGGTTGGACAGCTATGCTGCAAGCACATCAAGGACGCATCTGGGCTTCCTGAGCAAGTGCCTGGGAGGACTCAAACACTGCGGGCGCCTCTGCCTTCTCTTCTGCATGCTGGCCTTATTCTTTCTCCCTGAAGATCGACTTCTCCATCTGGAGAAATTTTCACACAGTAGCTGTCAATTTTCACCCCTTAGGGTTTCCACCACTGGAAAAAGGTTGATAAAGCTCTCTCTAGCTGGAAGAAAGGAAAGAGAAGGAGAGGAGAGGCGAGGGGAGCAGAGGGAAAACTTCCAGGAAAGAGCTCTTACTGGCCATTTCAGATCGATTGCCAGGACAGTCCTCTGTGACAGGAGAGGCAGTCACCTAAGGTAGCGCCCATGGGAATCACGTGGCTGGCATCAGAAGAGTTTCGTTTTTTGTTGGGGAGAAGGGCAGAGTCCCTAGCAGACAGAAGAGCACAGATCTACTTCGATAGAGTTGCATCCTTAACATCTCCCCAAATCCAAATCCAACTCAGCTCTTCCTCCTCTGTACCTACGTTAAGGTCCAGGAAGAGAAAACCACTTTTCTTTTTCCCTGAAGACGCTCGGGGAATCAGATCTGGGAGGGAGACAGGATTTTGTGATGCTGCTTTGTATCTGTACGGTTTCCAGGACTGAATATAACATTCAGAAGTGACACCAGGGCAAAGCTGGGCCTTCCCGGTGGTTTAACTTTGTTGATTTTGACAGACAAATATCCCCAAGGCCAGGATCCTGATAGGATTTGCATATTTCCTAAGCTGTTCCTCAGTGGCAGCCCTGGGTTCTTAGACATACTCAACATAGAAAGGATCATACTTTTGAATGACAATGCACTTTTGGCGAAAGCACTTCACATTCTTTCTCTCGGTGACTTTCAAAATCTTTTGATCATCAACCTCAGTAAAAAAAAAATACGTCTTACGAACAAAACAAAATATTTCCCATCATGACACAATACAAATATATTTATACGACTAGAATAAGTTTTAAAAAACTATACCTAGCTTTACGGGACACACCCCTCATGTCTTTTATATTGTGTTCTTCCCTTTTCTGTTCTCTTTTTTTTTTAAGAGAGAAGGACAGTGAAAGAGAGAGAGAGAGTGACAGAGAGAATCAATTTTTATTGAGTTTTTCACATGGCTTTCGTTGCTCCGACACTCAGTTGTGTACGTGGGTGCTGGGGTTTGAACCTGTGTACCTGTGCATGCCTGGCAAGCCCCGTAACCACCGAGCCACTGCTCCAGCCCCTTCCGCTCTCTTTTCATACTGTCACTAACATTTTTTCTTTTCATGGCTCACAGACGAGTCTGAGCCTATGTTTTGATAATCAAGCACAACCTCACCTGTTCTTCCCACATTATTATTCTCATGGGACAGTCATCGTTGCAGCAAGAGCTCCAAGAAGAGTGTCCTCTCTGGATGTCAGGCTGTAGCCTGGGATTTTCACATATGAGTTTACTTAATCTTCTAATGTTTTTAGTTGATGTGTAAGGAAACTGGGGATAGGTAATGAATATCAGAAATTAACCAAACTCTGAGTAAAATGGTCTATAGTGAAACCCAGGCCATGAGACAGAAATTCTTCCTCTTGTCACTTGGCTGTCTCCACAAGACCTGGTGAGCCCCTGAGCAGAAGTGTTTAGATTATGGATAGAAACATACGGGTCATTTCTTCTCCCCTGAAAGATGGCATCTAATCTCCCTGCTCTTAAATCTGGACTGGTGTCAGTAATCTGCTTGACCAACAGAACGAGCAGGGCAGTGACATGCAAGGGCTCCCAGGATTAGCTGAGAAGAAACCTTCCATCATCTTCCCAAGTCTCTAGCTGCCCTGGGCCATCAGGAAAGAGGCTCAACCACCCTGAGACACCATTCTGAATTGCCACATGCAAGTTGTCCAGCCAATAGTCCCGGGCGAGTCCATCCTTCCCACCACTCCCATCAGGAGTGGTTGCACCCACGAGCAGCAGAATCGCTCAGCTGAGCTGAGCCCGGCCCTAATTTTCCAGCAGTACAAGTATGAGATTGCAATGGATTGGTCATTTGTCTTAAGCCACTGCATTCTGCATATTCGCAGTCAGAGTGCTTGAAGATGAGCTTGGAAGGCTGCAGACAAAGGCTCTCAGGAGCCTCCGCTTTCCCCAGCTCCAACTCCAGATGGGTTGGATGAGGCTTCAGCTCCACTGCTGTGGTTGGGATATGCTCTGTGTCCTTCAAAGGTTCATGTGCTGGAGGCTGGGTATCTAGTGTGGTGGTGTTGAGGTGGTGGAACTTCAAGTGTGGGGACAGTGCAAGCAGATTTGGTCATTGGGGCTCTGCTTTTGGACAGGATTAATATAGGTCTTTAGGGATGCTGGTTGGTTCCCATGAAAGTGGATTATTACCATAAGGGTAAGCCTAACCCTTGAATCTCTCTCACTTCCCATCTCACCATGTGCTCTTTCGAATATGCTCCTGCTGTTGGGGATGCCATCACCATGAGCCCCCACCAGACCTGAACAGATACAGGCTCTGTGCTCTTGAACCTCCAGAACTGTGAGTGAACTGAACCTCTTCTCTTTATAAAGTACCCAG
>PVKS010021699.1:0-34796 GCA_004027875.1 Aplodontia rufa | reverse complement strand
CAGGCTCCCTCCCACGTTCCAGCACAGGTGAACACATCTGTAGAGTGTGGGGGGTCCCTCCTGAAGCTAACCTGTGTGGGGAACCAAGCGGCCTCCAGGGAATGTCTGCAAGGAAGTGAAGGTTAGGCAGTAAGCTTGTCCACCTCCCCCAAAGCTGCTGTCATCAAAGGGAAGGGGCCACCACACCTACAGTCTATGCTGGCCTTTGTGATCAGAATCTGTCCTCCTGGCATGCAGCCAGAGAAACTACAAGTGAAAACAGAAAGAGGTAGTTGTTTTCACCCAATGTAAACAATTGTGGCCCCAGGGGAGGCCTAGATGGCCACCTCTGTCCACCCCACCCCCACCGGTTACTCATGCACCGGTGGCCCTGCAGCCTGTTTTGGGAGAATCTCAGAGGCTGTGAAATCACTCTGCCTTCGGACAACTCCATTGCTTCAGTAGAATGAGTCAGGGCCACCATAGGTTGTCCCAGTGCATGTAACAATAGCCAGCAGGAGGCGATCTTCATCGAAGGCAAAGAAGTGGTTTTATACAGGCTGCAGACAGCAGAGGCCTCTCCTGGAATGTGACCATGTCATCAGGGCAGGAGAGAAGACCATGGCGGCTCACCAGGTAACAGCAGACAGGTTACACTCATGATTGCATGCAGTGCTCCCTCAGGGTATGCCCAGAGAGAACTGGAGTTGGACATATTCAAAGACTACCAGACCTACAAGAAAACAGGACCCTGAAAGCCAGTGGAAAGGAAGAGACTCACAGTGACTCCAGATATTTGAATGACTACACACACTGAAACCATTCTGCCTACTATATTCAAAGAAACAATCAAAAAGTTTGAAAATTTTAGTAAAGAACTAGAAATGATAACAAGTGACATACCTTTAATATACATATTTTAAAAAGGAACTAGATGTAAAAAATACAAAAAATAAAATAAACCAGTTGGATGACTTTAACCGTACTTTGAACACACCAGAGAAAGAATCTGTGTGCCAAAATTAAAGCAGAAGAAGCTATCATCACAACTGCGTGGAGAGATTGAAAGGGTAACAGGAAAGGAAAGAGGGTGGTGGGGTATACAGTGAGAGGAGCTAACACACATTCAATTGAAGTAGCTGAGGAAGTAAAACGAGGAAAAGGTGCAGAAAAAGTATTCCAGTAATGATAGAGAAAGGAAAGGAGGGATGGAGGGAAAAGGGAGGGAGGGACAGAGGGAAGAAAGGGAGAACTTCTGGGGATGTAGCTCAGTGGTACAGCACTTGCCCAGCAAGGCCCTGCATTGAAACCCCAGAACCACAAAAGAAAAATAAAATTAAAAACAGCCTGGGGGGCAGGATAAATTATCTTTAAAGAAATCATCCATAAACAGTCAATTGATTTTTTTTAAGAGAAAATGAGAGAGTGAAATAAAGAATCAGTTTTTTTTTTCATCTGATTTTTGTTTCTCTGACACTTAGTTGTATATGTGGTCCTGGGGTTCAAACCTGGATCTTTGCACATGCCAGACAAGTGCTTTATGGCTGAGCCATGGCTCTAGCCCTCAACTGATTTCTTAAAAGGCACAGTGGAAGATAGACAATTGTGCAATGGTTTCTTCCATTTATTAGTCCCTCTACCCACTGAAATCATCCTCCAAGAACAAAGATGAGCCAATAACAGAGATGTAAGATGTAGACCTGTAATCTCAGCCACTCAGGAGGCTGAGATAGGAGGATCGCAAGTTTGAGGCCAGCCTCAGCAACTTAGTGATGCCCTGTCTCAAAATAAAAATAAAAAGGGCTGGGGATATAACTCAGTGGTAAAGTACCCCTGAGTTCAATCTCCAGTACCCTACCCCTGGTGGGGATTGGGGACAGAAGGTGAAATACAGACATCAGGGACAAGAAAAATTCCACAAACCCCCAAAAGCATTTACCACCAGGAGATCAGCATCTGAAAGGAAATGGAAAATAACCCCAGAGAGAGATTAGAAGTTCAAGAATAAATGAGAATTAAAGAAATGGCATATAGCATCACAAGAAAAAGTGACTAGACCATTATCAGATCAGAAATGTGTTTGGAACTATCTGCACTGAGGTCCAGTGGCTCAGGAGAAATGCATGTGGAGGGGCTTTAATCAAAGAGATCAGCAAGGATCGACTGAAGCTGAGCCCACTAAGGCCACATGGCTACGAAACAGGCAGGGTGTGTCATATCCAGAGAGATTCAGAGAAAACTAATCAGTCTCCAAACATGAGCCAGCAATGAAAAACCACCAGGATGTTTGCCATTGAAGGCCTTGGTTTGCAAAAGGCTAATTTCTTTCCCATGACACTGCCTAGGGCTCCCCAGGTGAGAACCCACCAGGATCTGCTTTTTTAACAGTGGTTAATAATCACCGAGTCTCTTCAGTAATCAATCAAAAAATTACACTCACGGTGACAAAAAAAATATGTAAGGTCATGCAAAGAGAGATGGGGTTGACTTGGAGCAGGTTGGCAGCAGACCTGGGGTGGAGTGCACGATCGTGCTTTGCAGAGGAACGGCTCAGCTACAAATGGATTGGACAGGGTGGATCAGGACAAGGGATCAAGAGTTATTGAGACACTCGGGATCTCTCAGGGTCCCTTTACTGAGATGGGAAAGACAGCAGAGAGAGCTTTTTTAAAAATGTGGATGAGAGTGAGAATGCAGATCAGACTTCAGTCTTAGACTTTTCAATTGGTCATGCCTGGGACACTGGAACTGGAACCCGGAGGAGGGATTTAGGTTCTAGTTGTAAATACCAGAATTATCAGCCCATAATAGATGGCATTTCAAGCCACAGATAAGGATGAGATCATCTAGTCAAAATGCGTATGGGTATTTTTATTTATTTGTTTATTTTTATTGGTTCAACATAGTAGTATACATTTGAGGGAATAGTTATTACATATACATGCATATGTAGATATTGATACATAATAAGTTAAGGCCAATCCTAGTCCAGGATCTCCCCCCCTACCTCTTCATCCATTCCCTGATCTCATGTCTCTTCTGTAATACCACCATGCTATCGATAAAAATGAGCATATACATGTATATTAATTATTGACATTTCTGAGTTTCTCTGTCTGCCTGAGTATCGTTTGGCTTCTCATGGGAGTTGAGCGTACCCAGCTGTACTGCTAACCCCCGTTTTCCCTCCTTCTGCACTCTCCCCCCATCTTCATAGTTATAGTTCCCCCAGCTTGTGTGGTATTTCAACTTTGGTGGATTTATTAATTAAACTTAGCTAACTTTCATCCTACCTTAGGTTTTACTCTAGCTTCCACAAATGAGAGAAAGCATTCAGCCCTTAAGTCTCTGTGTTTGGGATGTTTCACTCAGCATTTTTTCAATTTCCATTCTGCTAGTTGCAAAAGCCATGATATCATTCTTTCTAATAGCAGAGTAGAACTCCATTTTATATATATTCCATAATGGTTGGATCCATTCATTCATCCAATGAGGGACATCTGGGTTGATTCCATAGTTTAGCTATTGTAAATTGAGCTGCTATGAACATTGACCTAGCTGTGTCACTGTGGTATGCCAATTCAGGAGTGGGATAGATGGAACTAGGGTTCCATCCCTAGTTCTTTGAGGAGTCTCCACAATGCTTTCCAGAGTTTGCAGTCCAACCAGCAGTGTGTAAGTATTCCTTTCTCCCCTTGGAATTGCCTCCTACTAAGCTGCATGGGGGTCGCTTGGATGACTCCCTGTATGGATATCTTTAAAACATAGATAATTTAAAAACAGAAAATAAAATTCATGACCTACCAACAGAGATCATCATTTCCAGCTAAGCACTTAGGCCTTCTAGAATCTCACATGTCAATGTATATATGACATGGGATAATATTACTGAAATAACAAGCAAGGATCTTACCCAGGATTTCCGGCTACCTCTTGGTCCCCTCTTCTTCCCTCCATCTTTAGAGTTAGCAGCTGGGCCACTGGTTGCCTCAGCCAAAGGTTGTGACAACAATATGTTCAAGGGTTTCGATTTCTAAGGGCAAGGAAAGAACCATGATCATTCCTAGATGATGGATGGAAAGAAAATCCAGAGAGCCAGGGTCCCAGTCCAGGTAGGACAGGCAGAGGAAGGAAGAGGACCCAGGGGAGCAATGTGTCCTTGGGAGGCTGGGCCCAGGGAGAAATCCCTGTGTCCCACCACAGGCCAACTGCTTGCAGCTTCCCTTGCACAACTAATAACAGGGGCTTCCCCAGCCTCCGGGCCTAGGTAACCCCCAAAGAGAAGACCCAAATCCCAGAGGAGGAAAAACGGCCAAGCATGGCTAAGTGAACAAGCTTTGATCCCATTGAGAAACAGAAACAGTGGCGGGATCTTGCAGGGCTGAGAGTGGCTCCCGGAGCACTGAAGCGGGCCTTTTGCTCAGAGCTTCCAGCAGGGCAGTGGCCCCTTGTCGTGCACCTACAACGATGGACTTCAGAAAGCACAGAGTGAACTCACACGCATCTTGGCACCTCACAGCCCCCTTGGAAGTGAATACAAGCCCAGGAAAAACATGGGACCAGGAGAATGACAAGGAACAACGGAGGCTCAAAGTAGGAGTGAGATGCTGCTAGCAAGAACAAAGTGAGCAATGCTTCTCGCGATCTGTAGGTGAGTTAACTCCTGCAGGTAGCTTTGCAGGGAGGAGATGCTGTAGGAGGAAGGGGAAGAAACGCCAGTGGTGGATACTCATAGCAGACACTGTCCCTCCCTGCTGCTGGGGCTTGTTGAGAAGCTAGGAAGGGAGGAGGGAGGAGAGGGGCGAAGACAGAGGGAGATGACCTGCCAGCCCCAGGCATGGGACACAATCATGATCTGGGAAAGGACCACAACCATGCCTGCTGCACTCTGTGTGCCCCGAGCCTGACACAGAGCCCAGTCCCATGGGAAGCATCCAGGACACGTATATAGAATGCCTGGATGCTAGGAACGCAGTAAGAATTAGTCGAATATACACACGTGCTATAAATATGAGTGCATGGAAGAAACATAATATATTGGGACTTCACTTAGAAGTTCCTTTATCAGCCTTGTTGAGGTATAATTGACAAACTGCATGTATTTAAGGTGTGTAACTTGATGTCTTGATATGTATCTACATTGTGAAATGAAGACTACGATCTAACTGTTCAGTGACTCTAGCTACAGCTCCATAGTTACTGAGATGGGATGAGTACATCCTCCCAACTTCATGGGTCACAGCCTTAATCCCTTGGTGTGAGAGTGTTGGGATGAAGGAGTGTTTGGGTCACAGTGAAGCCCTTGTGAATGGATTAATTCCTTTCCCACCAGGATGGACTAGCTATCGAGGGAGGTTGGCCCCCTATTTCCTCCCAGGTGCACGCCTTTCTCCCTCTCTTGCCATGCCAGGAATCAACATGAGGCTCTCACAGAATCATGATCCTAAATTAACATGTTTCCCTTAAAAAATTACACCACACTTCTGTATATTCTGTTTAATAACAAACTAAGACAGTTAGCATGTTCCTGTGTGCGTGCACGTGTGTGTGCTGAGAACACACAGATCTATCCGCTCAGCAGATTTCTGGCAGGCAAGCTGGTCACGGCAGTCACCAGGCTGTGCCTGAGATCAGCGACACTTACTCATCTTGTGCAACTGACACTTTGCACTCTTTGATCAATATCTTCCCATCTGGGAGATGCCCTCTCCCTGCCCCTGGTCACCCCCATTTTACTCTCTGTTTTTATGAGTTTGATTAAGATAGAAGCAAGTCTTTAGCATTCATCCAAATCCTACCGTCTCAGGAAATTGAAGCATTGTTTTCGTCTCCTTCCTGTTGTTCTTCTGACAAACGCAGCTTCATGACATCTCTTAGAGCCTGGTATCTTATGTCCTCTGTCCCCAGCTGGGTGTGCCTCTTTCCACCAGCACCTGTGCAGTGGGACCCGAGGATCCTGCCCTGGGTGCCCTAAGAGTGGTGGAATCCCGCAGGGAAACAGGCTCCTCTGAACAAGGAACAACCCAACTTCTGGCCCTGATGCTGCCACCACCAGCCCTTGTTCCCCCTGAGGACCTCCGTCCCTGCCTGATGGGATGATCTAGAAGATGCTTTCAGCTTCATCATTTGATGACTGAGCTTCCTTGGTCTGAGTAGCTGATTATTTGAGGGACCAATTGCAAACTTATATGTTAGTGCTAAAGCCGATATAAGAAGTCATACATGGGAAATCCATGCAGTAGAGTTTGACTTTATGGCCCATGAGCCAGATGTTAGCTAACTGTCCCCACCCACTAGGGCTTCCAAAAAGGAGGTACAATTCCTCATGGGAGATCAGAAGACAAGAGGTAGGGAGACACCAGTGTGGGTCCACTCTCAAACTCCAGCAGCATCTCAGGCAGTGGCCTGCCCATGGCTGGCTCTGTCCAGGGCTCCAACTACTGCAGGTGAGGCCCACCATGGGTACAATTGTCACTGGTGACCCCAGATCCCAGAGTCATCTTCCATTGTCCTTGAAACCAAGGGGTGGGCAAGGCACCATGTTGTTGCTGATTTCTGGGTTCCCTATTCTTTTTTTAAGAGAGAAAGACAGTGAGAGAGAGAGAGAGAGAGAGAGACAATTTTATTTAGTTTTTCATGTGGCCTTTGTTGCTCCAAGACTTCGCAGTGTATGTGGTGCTGGGGTTTGAACTCGCGTAATTGTGCATGCAAGGCAAGCACCGTAACCGCTGAGCCACCGGTCTAGCCCACTTGTTCCCTATTTTGATAATCCTCCCACCACCAGCCTTCCACATTATAGTCTCCCTGTTTAAAATACTTAGAGAGGTTTCTGTTTCCCCCAATATACTTTTATAGGACACAAGGGAGAAAGTTCAGGCCAGACACAGCTGGTCTCCCCATGTCTCCTCAAGACTCTGTGAACTCATCCTGACCTGCCCAAGTTGTTCCCAGCCTGGCACTGTTAGAATCTCACTGCCCAGAAAATGCATCCCTCAGCTGCTGGCAAATGGGGAGATGGTTGATCACTATATATATCCTACCCCTATACCCCACCAGATGCTTCTGAGGAACGGTCAAAAAAAAAAAAAAATCCATCTTCAGAACAGTAATTGATGAAAGAGTCAGAGAAAGGCAAGCTCATAGAGCCCTGGACTGATTCTGACCACAGTGGCCGAGTGTCTCCAAGAAGCCACTCGAGCCCTTGGTTCCCAGTTCCTGCAGAGTGCAGAGGAGGACCTCTGATGTTTCAGCTGACCCTCCAGCCCGGCCCCGTTACTGAGTCGCTAAAGCACCTCTAAAGGAGAGGAAAGTGGAACACAAGGGTCAAGTAAATCGTCAGCTTGCGTCACTCCCTGGCGTCCCCAGTCCAGCACATAAGAGCATGAATTCAACATGGAGAACTGCCCAGGAGGAGCACCAGGAGTCCTCCCCAGAGGCCAGAGGGCGAGTGGCGATTCCAGGTAACTGGACACACGCACTGGTCCTGACCCTTCTTCCCCAAGAACGCGGGGTAGTGATCACAGTCCCAGGATAATAAAACCATAACACTGAGGGAACAGTAAAGATGAACAGCCTGCTGGGCACGTGACCTTCTGATTCTTGAAAACAAAGGACATCTGTGTGTCTTCTCTTCCCTGGAACTGCTGCTCTCCCTCTGGCCTCCGGGGAGGACTGCCAGTCCTTATCTTGGGCGATTTGCATACACTCTCTATTCAGGGCTAGGCTGGGGACATCTTGGGAATCACGTAAGAGGGACCAGGAAGAAGAAACTCACGGAGGACGGTCTCTGCAGGTGGCAGAAGAAGCCAGGAGAGGGGGCCAGGCCTGGAGAGAGGCTCTCCTTGAACTCCATGCTTCCCAGGATGGAGGCCTGATGGGAGGAAGTGCTGCTGGGCTCCCGCCAGATGTGCCTTTGTCGTGTACCATGGGTACGTCCTAACTGCCTGGTGAATGTCCAACTCAACGGAAGGGAAGAAGATCCTTGTTGTTACCACTGAGGCTGGAGAATTATCAAAATGTCAAAAACTCATAACTGAACTCTTGTAAGCCAAGGGCCACCTGTAATTTTCAAGGGATGTCATCAAGCTGAATTTGGTCTTCATATTGCACTATAAAATGATGCCTTCATTCTGTCCTTATGCTTACCTAAAGTAATGGCCTTATGAAAAGAAAGAGTTGGAAGAAAACATATGTCCCCCGAGAACCCTATTAATAATAGAATGTGAGTTGAATGGATACTCGCCAGGACTCAGGGCCTGAAAGCCAAGTTCACAGACACATTTCCTAAAGGAGACCTAGGGCAAGAACATCACTCACAATCTCTGGTCACTTTGGTGCCAGAGCTCATCCTTGGGACCTTGCTCTTGAGACATGTGCTCTATTTTCTCTTTCATTTTTAGCTCCTGCAAAAACCCTAGAATGGAAGAGCAGCAGAGTACCTCATTTAACTTAATGAGCAACCTGAAGCCCGGAGAGGTTAGGCATGACTCAGGCGTTGCTGGTTCTTCGGCCCCTCTGATGAGTCATCACCACTCGAAGGGGCGAGGGAAACTCGCCCTTTCTCCTTTTGGAGAAAAGAGAGCCTTTCTCCAAAGCTTGCAATGGGAGAATGCCAGTCAATTTTCCATCACTGTAGCAAAGTACTTCAGATAATAAACTTAAAAAGATGAAAGATTTATCTGGGCTCATGCTTTTGAAGGTTTCGGTCCACAGTCACTTGGCCCTGTTGCTTTTGGGCTTGTGGCAAGACAGCACATCACGGCAGGAGCACACAATGGGGGAAGCTGGGTAGCGAGAGGAGACAGACGATGACCCTGGATGACCCCTTCAAGAGCATGCCTCCAGTGACCTAAGACTTTACGCTAGGACCTACCTCCAAATTTCACCACCTTCCGACACCACGTACTGGAGACAAAGCCTTAACCCATGCACCCTTGGGGGACATTCCAGATCAAAACTACAGCAAAGAACCCTAAGTGAGTATCTGCCCTTGATCCTTCTAAAGGAATTTCTCATGAAATTCCACCTGCTGCTGATCTATTCAATGAAGTTTTTTAAAGAGAGAAGAACAGAGAGAGAGAAAATCAATTTTATTTATTTTTTCATGTGACTTTCATTGCTCCAACACTTCATTGTGTACATGGTGCTGGGGTTCAAACCACATTCCTCATGAATATCAGGCAAGTAGTGTAACCACTGAGCCACCACTCCAGCCCCTCAGTGATTTTTTTACATGTGAAAACTCCACTGTATCCTCTTCCCTTTGATATAGAAGTTTTGATCTCACCTAATTTTAACAACCTGTATGTTTATAAGTAAACACATGTCTGATTAGTTGCTATCTGGGTACAATGGCATAGCATTATCTGAGAGATCAGAGCACACCTCATATCCTTGGTTGGAAATAGAAAAATGAAAACAAAAGATACCTAGCTAGAAAACACCAGCAAGTCAAAGTCTAATGTTATAGGCCTTTCACTTCTATTTTTGGTATCTTTAACTTCTTAGGCAAACATACCCTCTAACAAACACTTGGAAACCCAAATTGGAATGTTTCTGGTTGATTAAACTCCCCCATTCTTTTCCAAGAATCTCCCCTGAAATTCTGAAGTTTTCTTATCAGCTCTCATAAGAACAACAGAAGGAAACAGGCATTTTCTAAACCCTTAATCCTATTCCTACCTAACCTCCCTCCCTGGCTCTGCTCAGACTTCCTGTTCCTTTAGCTCAATCTCCACCCCTGCTTTAAAAGCCATCAATACCTCCACTGTTGCCAGGAATTTTCTCCAGCTGGGTCCCCAGTCTGCTGTTCTAACTAGGAGATGTTGGGTGGGAAGGTCATGTGAACCCCACCTTGGGAGATCAGTATGGAATTGAAGTAGAAGATTATTGATGATCCAGGTAGCCATTCACCTTCTAAATTGGATCCTACCTATACTCCTGTCCTACCCATCTCACCACGGCACAGTGACAGGTGTGCTAGAGGTGTCCTCCACTCGGGGCTCACCCCCTGCACATCGCACTCAGCGAGTCCTCCCGGACACTGAACCCCTGTGAGACTGGAAGACAGGAGTTCAAATAACATGGTAGAGGAAATCTGGAACCATCCATAAACTCTAATACTCTGAACCCAGGGAAATATGCTTTATTTGGTCAACAGCATCTACCAGAAGAGAACGCCAAGGCTGGGGGAGAATGGGAGCCCCCTTTGACTCCAGCACATCTCTGGTTTCTCTGAACAGTATACAGTTTGATGGCTTTGGACATCCTCCACTATAACTATTTCTACATCCTTACCTCTCTGTTTCCAGTTGTTCTCTTGGAAAACTGATCAATTTTTGATGAGCTGAAACTGCACTACCATAAATCTGACTAAATGTCAGGATTGCCAGGCTTGCTTTCAACAATCCACTGGACTGATGGTGGGTCGTTTAAAATTCTGCAGCTATTCTGTCAGGTTCGATTCATCAAATGGTTACTGAGTGACTGCTGCATCTGGGCTCTGCTGATCTGGGACGCTACTGGTTGTCTCAGACCTCATGGAGCTCCCAGTCTAGCTAGGAAGATGAACTTAAGTAGTGAAGAGCACTGGGAAATGTACTAAAAATAACAAGAGGAATAGAGTTCATCTAGAAGAGCAGCTGCTGCTGTTGCTACTGCTAGTGAAGCAAATTGAAGCCAGAAGAAAATGCAGGAAATGTGCCTAAAAAATAATAACAATAATAACAATAACTGCATGGTGGTCACACACAATGGTGACCAAGATTTTTTTCCAAGTTCCAATGAAACATCCATTCATTTTTATTTTGTGGGATTGAAGCTGTAATAGCTGGGTGTACAAAGAATTTCCTGTAGATTAATATGAAGCTGGAAGGAGTTGATAGACTTCAACAGCGCTTTGGGCTATTAATCCAAGCCAGTCATTCATTAACCCTCAGGAAGTTTTCAGTGCCAAAGTCATTATTATTATTACATACTACACCCCAAGCCCCAAATGGGTGTATGGCTACTTTTCTCTCCAGGATGCTCAGAGTATGAGTCACCCAGGGAGCCTGAATCACTTCCTAAATTACCTTCCAGTTCGTGGGGAGCTGGGCTTTGTACAATGCTCTTGCTGTTGAGGGAATTCTGCAAAGAGCCCTTTTGAGAGGTAACTATTGCTCTTGTCTTTTCTACAAAGTTCTGAGTAGCTAGAGCAGGCTGTTGGTCACCCTCCATTTCTGTTCTATCCTTCCATAGTGCAAGGTGACTCATCTCTATTCTGAAATCTGCAACTCTCAAAACTACAGAATTTTTTGAGCACTAACTGTGTTTTATACTGAAAATTATTTAAAATATCACATCAAATTGACCTTAGTGTATAAGAAGCAAAAATGGGTCCCATCCCCAGAGGTTTTCATTATGTATTTGCAAATATTGCAAAATCTGAAATCTGAGACACTTCTGGTCCCAAGCATTTTAGATCATGCTCAACATGTGTAGCATTTTAGCTAGGCACATAGCCATCTAGCTCAAGACTTCCTTTATAGCCTCCCTTACAGTGCTCACAGTCATGTGACTAGGTGAAGTTAGCAGAAGCAATGAGGTGACATCTTGATCTTGCCCTCCAAGAATTGATGGTGTAATCACTCCTTGCCCTCAGTTGCCCCCCTCCCACTGCCCCTTTCCACTACTGGGTGGCCATGATAAAAACTGGACCAGTCTTCTCAGACACAGAGATGTAAAATACATATTTAGGATGTAGAGATGACCTGATAACCCTGAACTGCTGACCTCTAGAGGGTTACCTGGAAAGTGATCCGCATCTACCTGGATACATCATTGTACTTTGGAGCCTCTTGTTAAAGCAGCTAAACCTGTACTCCTACCAAGCAAACCCTGAAGCCCTAGTTCAGAGTCCTTTCTTTAACTGAAATATATTCTGTGCATATGCAATGTGGGACACAGACTATGTACTGAATGTTTTTATATATTATTTATTTGATTCTCCAAACAGCCCTATGTGGTTTGTGTAATTGCTGTCCCATTGTAAAGAGGAGGGACAAATAAATCAAGAAACTTGCTCAAGATCCCACAAGCAAGTAGGTGGTGGTATAAGGGTTCAAACCCAGCAGTGTAACTCCACGCAGCGCTTCCCCAGGCTGCCTCTCCCTGATAAGATCCCTTTGGGGTCCAGTAAACATGCACTCCGGGTTCAACAAGTCCATCAAAGTCCAACATTTGCTCAGTGTGAATGTAACCGACATAGCTCACTTTTCTAAAGGCCGCTTTAATCAGACACCCTCAAAAGCTCTCCCTGGTGGGTCACTAGGTCAGCTGCTCCCTGTTGATTGAATTCCTAATGGGTCCCAGGCATGGAGTTTGACACTGGAGACATAAAATGGATAACACATGACCTTGGGTCTCAACAAACCTCCCTCTGGTGGAGAAAAAAGAAAAGACTTAAACAGGTGATTTCAACAGAATGGATGTGGCCAGTGATAAGATAAGGGAAAGGCAGGGTATCTCTGCAGAGGTCACAATGTGCTTTTCCAAGGCCTCCCCAAGGGTAAATCTTACCCAGATTTACCCAGCACTGGAGAGGGAAAGTAAAGAAGAGAAAATCTCCTGGGGCCTGTGCTATTTGGTAATACATGTTATTTTATCGAATTCTTGCCATAAAACTAAGAAGGATGTAATTTTATCCCCATTTTACAAATAAGGAGAGCGAGGCCAACAGAACCTAAGTAAGTTCCTTCACTCCCCAATCCAGGCAGGATGGAGACGGAGGTCTGTCCGACTGCAGAGTCCACATTTTACCTAGTGCCACCAATAAGGAACATGTTGATCCTCGCGCAGGGAAATGTGTCTTCGCGATTACTTTTTTTTTTTTTTAAGAGACAGTGAGAGAAAGAGAGAATCAATTTTATTTAGTTTTTTTAAATGATATAACTTAGATTTTACTTATTTTATTTTTTTTATTTGTTCAGCATAGTCTTACATATTGGAGGGAATCATTGTTACATATTCATGCATACATGGATATTGACAAAGTAAGTTAAGGCCAATCCTAGCCCAGGGTCTCCCCCCTTCTACCACTCTGTTCTCATGTCTCCCCTACTTTACCCCCATGTTATAGATAGAACTAAACCTATACATGTGTATTAATTTTTGAATTTTCTGATCCTCTCTACATATAGTTGGTCTTCTCATGGGAGTCGAGGGTTCCCAGCTGCATTGATAACCCCCAATCTCTCCCTCCAGCTGCACTGATAACCCCCCTTGTCCCTCCCTCACCACTCTGCCTCCCATCCGTTCTCCCCCAATCTTCATAGTTCTAGTTCCCCCTGCTTATTTAAAAATTCACCAATGTTGAGTTTATTTTTGAGCTTAGATAACTTTCAATCTGTCTTAGATTTTATGCTAGCTTCCACATATGAGAGAAAACATTTGGCCCTTAAGTCTAAGTTTGGGATAGTTCACTCAGCATAATTTTTTCCATCTCCATCCATTTTCATCCATTTAGCTTCAAATACCATGATATTCTCTCTATACCACAGTTTTTAAATCCACTTGTCCAGAGAGGGGCATCTGGGTTGGTTCCACAGTTTAGCTATTGTAAATTGAGCTGCTATAAACACTGATGTAGCTGTGTCTCGGTAGTATGCCGATTCTACTTCTTTTGGGAAAATACCCAGGAGTAGGATAACTGAGTCATAGGGTGGTTCCAACCCTAGTTTTTTGAAGAGTCCACACTGCTTTCCAGAGTGGCTGTACAAACTTGCAGTCCTACCAACAGCGTGATAGTGTTCCTGTCTTCCCTTTATTTAGTTTTTCATGTGGCTTTCATTGCTCCAACACTCTGTTGTGTATGTGGTGCTGGGGTTTGAACTCACATCCTTGTGCATGCCAGGCAAGCACCGGAACTGCTGAGCCACCGCTCCAGCTCTTCTCTCTACCTTTTAATGGGAACACAAAACACTTGGGAGAATGCAACCAGCCAAGAGACAGGGCTGGTTCCCTTAGAAACAGGGCTTCAAATCAGTCTCAGGGAGAAAGTCTCCTTGGCTTGTGGGCAGACAGCAGTGAGAAGTGAGAGCACAGGTGATGGCTGCTGCCCTTGCCTAGTTTTGGGGAGCTGCTCCATCCTAACATTGACAGTTTGGGTGCGGGCATCTGAAATCAGAGCGCTTTGTCCCCTGGGGGGGGTGGCCTGTCCAAGTTCCCCATCTCTCCTGCCCATCTGGCAGGTTCAAGGGACAGCCAGGTGACCTAGCAGGGCCATCTGCCCATCTGTGGCTGCTGGGACAATAAGAGCCTCCTTCGGCCCCTCTGAGCACCAAGCCAAGTGACCCAGAGGTGAGGCAGCACTCCCTAGTTCAACTCCAAACCCACCCGTCTTTCCAATCAGAGAACTAATCAATCAATCAATTCCTCCTTTGTTTGCTGGGCTAGGTTCAGATTTTATCATTTGCCATCTAAAGTGTCCTAATACAGCAGGGAAGGGCACGCTTGCAATGTCATTTCAATACTGAACACTCCTTAGATTTCCCATTTTTATATTATGTTTAGTTATTATTACATATATATATGTATATATATATATATTTAAAGGAGGACAGTGAGAGAGAGAGAGAAGCAATTTTTATTTAGTTTTTCACATGACTTTCATTCCTTGGACATTTCATTGTGTACATGGTGCTGGGGTTTGAAATCTTATACTCTCGCATGCCAGGCAAGTACTGTAACCTCCAAGCCACGGCTCCAGCCCTTATTACATATATTTTAACATAATTATAGTAATTAAAATATACTAGCTATATTTAAATTATATCATTATTTTATATTTACACATAAACATGTTAAATACATTTCCTATATAAAGCATACATTTCATAAGTAGGATATTTATGCTTGTACGTTTATTATTAATTATGATATTATTACATTATATCCTTACACATATTTATAGTCCCAACACTTGGAGTTTTGTTGTGAGAATTTCAGGCACTCCCCACTCATTTTCAAATGAAACGACAAGGACAAATGCCAAGGTCAAATATGTGGAGACTTTATCTTTTTATGTGACTCCTTTAGCAAATGATTGTTGTAAATTTCATCAGTAAGAGCTGCTCCCCATTTCTACATAGCCAGCTCCAGAGGATGTAGTCAGTAACCTCTGGTTTAATCTCCAGCCCTGCCCCAGGAGATGCGAGTTGTGTGCACTGAGGAGTTTTTCAATGTGTGTTTCCGCTGGGGTTGCCTTCCTTGTCTGTGATTAAGTACTTCCATTTTTTACTTCTTGCTTGTAAAAGGTGTTGCTCAGAATCGGATCCACCCAGTATCTCACAGATTTCTAGAACAGACAGGCTAAAGTGGGACAATTTTTCCATTTCTATCCCCAGGTCTGGCCTGATGTGCAGCAGAGTCGAGGGCACCCACTTGAGGTGTCCTTAGTGCTACAAGGCCCCAGCCCCACCCTAGGGCCTCAACATCAGCTTCCCAAAGTCCAAAAATCTTTCTTCTTGCAGAACCACCTCGTGTCCTAAGCTGGAGAAGACTTTAAAAAGCAGTTCATCCTGGCAGAGATGACACATGGATCAATTCCCAGTAATACAAAAAGGGCTGAGAGCAGTTCCTTCCCATTCTGATAGGGGCAGGGGTAAAGTGAGGAAAGGCGGGCAGAGGCTGCCAGTGCCTGGCAGGAGCAGCCCTTGAACGGGAGCGATTCTGAAGAAGAGGCTGAGAGCACAGCTGCCCGCCCCAGCTACGTGACCTCAGGCAACAACTGACTGTAAATGAGGACAATCACCTACATCTCAGGATGTAAACCTGAAGGCTATGAACGAGGCCAACATTCATACAAGAAGTTACTGACTGCCTGCTGTGGTCCTTGCAGTCAGGACCTGCGACCTAATATGCAGGGTTCAGTGCAAAAAAGAAAGAGCAGAGGCTTGTTTAAAACTTACTAGGAACTTTGAGATGTTAACAGTACAGCATGTAGCTAACAGCATATTAGGACAAAATAAACTCCACAACCTTGTGGAGTTGACAATCCAGGAAGAACAGATGGACAATAAATGAAATACCACCCTCCCTTGCTACCCATGGGAAGTGGTTCCCAGACACACACCCCCATACCAAATTCTGCAAAAACGCTCAAGTCTCTTATGTAAAATGGCGTAGCATTTTCATGTAACCCACTTGTATCCTTTGGATCACCTCCAGATGGCTTCTAATAGCGGGATGTGGTGGTGCATACCTAGAATTCCATGAAGTCAGGAGGCTGAGGCAGGAGGATCTCAAGTTCTAAACCAACCTCAGCAATAAATAAATAAAAAGGATGGGGATATAGCTCAGTGATAAAGCACACCTGGGTCCAATCCCCAACACAAAAAAATTAAACAACAGATGGCTCGTAACACCTAATTCAAAGTAAATGCTACACAAATCATTGTCATGACATAGTGTTGAGGGAATAATGATGAGGAAAAAGGCTGTGTTTGCTCCGTAGAGATTCAAATTTTCCCCCTGAATATTTTTGAACTGTGGTTTGTTGAATCTGCAAACACAGAATCCATAGGCACAGAAGGTCAATTGTATGGAGGGTTAATTTTCATAGGAAATATATATAAATAAATCAGAAAGGTGAGTAGTGCTATAGGGAAATGCATGAGGAAGTAGGGTAGGTGTAGAAGAGTGGGGAATTTTAATTACGATGATGGGAAATTTGAGTGATAATTGAGGGAAGGGCTGCATGAGCTGAGGTCTGGGGACACTCCCCAACGGGGAACAGCAAGTGCTGGTGTGTCCATGCAAGAGCACAGGACAGGACTGGAGCTCAGGAGGACGGAGCAGACATGGTGAAGTGAGGGAGGCAACGGTCTCCTTCCAGGGTTTTGTGATTATCCAAGGGAGAGTAGGCAGTGACTAAACATAGTGGGGTTGAGGAAGAGGTAGAAAGAGGTTCCAGATGCACTTGGAAGGTGGGGCCACAGGATCTGCTAACAACTGAAAAATGGGGTGTGAGCTACAGAGTGGAGTCCAGAGTTTTGGGCTTGAATAATGGAGGGGCGGGGGGGGGAGCTGCCATCAACTAAGAGAAGGAAATGGTAGGGAGCAACAGTTAGAGGCTCAGTTTGTCAAGTTAAGTCTAAGGTGCTGGTTAGTTGTTCAAATAGAGTCACTGAGTAGACTGTTGGAGGTAAGAATTTTGGAGTTGGGGTGGGGGTCCAAGTGGGAGATAAAAAACATGAGTGTCATCAACATCACTGCGGGACATAAGAGGAAAGGACCCCCCAAGAGCTCCAGTCCACCTGGACGGATAGCACACACGGAAGCTCTCTCAGTATGGGGCAGCACGTGAGAGAATAGAAAAAGGCAAATCAGGAAGTCAGGCTCAGAATGCGGGCCAGGCCAGGACCAAGGACAAGCAATAGCAAGAGCCAAGCCTGAGTGGCCGAGCCCAGAGGGTCCCAGGCTCCCTTGTGGAATGCTCACCCACCACCTCCACACATCAGCAGATCCTGTCCATGCCACCTCCAGAATATCTTCCCAATCCCAAGCTCCCAGCTCCCAGCTCCCAGCTCAGGCTGGTATGGGGACAGGAGAACTCACATCAGCTCTCACTCCTTCCTGATGCTTCCAGAACACACAGTCTTAGGACATAAGTGGCATCTCACCGCTGGCTTATTTAAAGCCCATCATGGCTTCCCACAGCACTTCTGTTTCAGCCAAGTGATTTCGCATGATCTGGCTCCTGCCAGCGTCTCAGGCGGCCTTCCTGCTTCTGTTCTGGCTTCCTTTGAGAAGGTCAACTTGTTAGTCTTTTCCTCTAGTTACGTAAGCTTTTGCTGCTTGAATTTTAAGGTGATCTTGTTAGATGCAATGAAGGTAGATATGCCTTAGTGGATTGTTCCTTTTATCATATGTAGAGACTATTTTTCTCCCTCATAAGTTTTATTCTTTTTTTTTTTTTTTTCAGGGCTGAGGACCGAACTTGGGGCCTTGCACATGCTAGGCGAATGCTCTGCCACTGAGCTAAATCCCCAACCCCATTAAGTTTTATTCTTACAGTCTATTTTCAATGATATTTTTATAGCTAGACCATCTTCCTTTTGATAAACATGCTCCTGGTATATATATATATATATATATATTTCTGTTACACTCTTGTAACAAGAGATAGCCAAATCGTGTGTGTGTGCGTCTGTGTGTAACCTATTCTAACAGTTTCTCTTTTAATTGAACAATTTGTGCTATTTATATTTGTTGTGATTACACTTGTATTTAGGTTTATTACTATTATTGCCTTTTCTATATTGCTGGTTACCTTGCCCTTTCTTTGTTTTGTTTATTTTTCTCCTTCTGTTGCATTGAGTTTTATAGATTTTTTTTCCTTTTTCCTGTATACTGCAGATGTATTTTTTAAAACTTCTGATCAGAATTTATTAGGCTTCTTGATTTTTAGGATTGAGTCTTTAATCAATTTTTCCCCATCTTTTATCTTCTTACTTTCTGGAAATCCTGTTATTTGTATATTAGAACTTCTCATCCTGCCTTACTTGCTCTTAACTTCTTTTTTTATTCCTTCTTTTTTTCTTTTTCTTTCTTTCTTTCTTATTTTTTTTTTTTTTTTGGTACTATATATGCCTAGGGACACTTTTCCACTGAGTCACATTCACATTCCCGGTCCTTTTTCATCTTTATTTTGAGACATGGGCTCACTAAATTACTTAGGGCCTCATTAAGTTGCTGACATTGGCCTCCAACTTGTGATCCTCCTGCCTCAGTCTCTCACGTCACTGGGATTACAGGCATGTGCCACCGTGCCTCTCTCTATCTTTTAATCTCTCTGAGCTGCATTCAGTAAAATTTCCTCTGTTTCACCTTCGAACTCAGTAATTCTCTTTCAACTATCTCTATTATGTCCACAAATTTTAAATTTTAATGTCTGTCATTTTTGTTAATATTAGATTATTTTTTCAAATCTGCCTCCTCCTTTTTAATAATATCTTATTCACCTTATACACATCTAAATTTCTTCTTTTAAGTGTTTTTCCCTTAGCCTTTTTGTTTTAAGAAGTTGAGTTGTTGTACAATCATAAATATGTATGAAGTAACAATATGATATGCATTTGATCCTAAACCATCGTTACCCCCACATTGTCCACACCCTGGTCTCTTGATTCTTCTATACTATGCCCCTATAACAGATATAAATGCCTATGTACATATATAGGCATATATATATATATATATATATATATATATATATATGACTGTGAATTTTCCAGAACTAAATAATTGCATAAATATTATTTGATTTCTGCTGGGGGGGAATTAAAGAGTACGCTACATTGTTGATTGTCTCCCTAGATCCCTCTCTATATTCACTTCCTCTCCCATCCCCCCTACCTTTCCCCTCCCTCTTCACCCATTTACATGTCTATGGTTCCCCTAGATTATGTGTTGCTATGTCTTTGGTGGGTCTGATACATGAGTTTGACTACCTTTTACCCAAGCGTAGTTTAGTTCTATCCTCCACATATGAGGGAAAACATTTGACGCTTGACTTTCTAGGTTTGGCTAACTTTGCTCAGCATGATTTCTTCCATTGCCATCTATTTACCTCAAAAGGCCGAGATATTGTTGTTTCTATTAAGCTGAGTAGAACTCCCTTGTGTGTGTGTGTGTGCGTGTGTGTGCGCACGCGTGCGTGTGTATCAGAGCTTTTAGATCCATTTATCCATTGAAGGACAACTGGGTTGATTCCATAATTAACTATTGTAAATTGAGCTGCTATGAGTGTTGATATTGCTGTGTCTCTCTAATATGCTGATTCTGATTCCTTGGGAAAACACCCAGAAGAGGCATAGCTGGATCATATGGTGGATTCAATCCTAATTTTTTGAGGATTCTCTACACTGCTTTCCAGAGTGGCTGTACCAGTCTGCAGTTCCACCAACAGTGTGCTAGTGTTTCTATATCCCCACAAACCCTCCAGCATCTGTTATTGTTTATATTCTTCATCTTTGCCAGTCTGAGTGGAGTGAGGTAAAATTTTAAAGTAGTTTTGATTTGCATTTCTCTGATTAGTAGTGATTAGAATACTTTCTCATGTATCATTGGCTTGATCAATGTCCTCTGTTGAGAAGTTTCTATTTAACTCTCTGGCCCATTGTTGCTTGGATTGTTTGTGTTTTTGATATCAAGTTTATTTTGTTGTTTTTGTTGTTGTTTTTTTTTTAAAGAGAAAGGGACAGTGAGAGAGACAGAGAAAGAGAGAAACAACTTTGTTTAGTTTTTCACATGGCCTTTGTTGCTCCAACACTTAGTTGTACATGTGGTGCTAGGATTTGAACCCAGGTCCTCGTGCTTGCCAGGCAAGTGCTGAAACCGCTGAGCCACAGCTCCAGCCCCAATATATCAAGTTTTTTGAGTTCCTTGTAAATTTTGGATATCGGTCCCCTGTCAGAGGAATCGCAGGCCATGATTATATCCCATTTTTGTTCATTCTCTATTGACAGTTTTGACCAATTCCTTGTCTGAGCAAAAGTTTTTTAGTTTAATGGCATCGCACTAATTAATTCTTCACTTCAATTCTTTCTCTTTCAGAATCTTGTTGAGAAAGCCTTTGCCAACTCCCATATGCTGGAGTGTTGCTCCTAATTTTTCTTCTAGCAGTTGTATGGTAGCTGGTTTAATTTAGTTCCTTGGTCCATTTTGATTTGATTTTTCTGCAGGGTGAGAGATAAAGTTCTAATTTCAACTTTCTGCAAGTGGCTGTCCAGTTTGTCCAGCACCATTTGTTGAATAGGCTGTCATTCCTTCATGTTCTATTTTGACCCCCTTTGTCAAATATTGGATGTTTAAAGATTTGTGGGTTTACCTCTGAGTCTTCTCTTCTTTGGTCTTCAATTCTATTTTGATAACTCTACCATGCTGTTTTTGTTACTATAGCTCTATAGTATAATTTTAGATCTAGTATTGCAAAACCACCTGTTTCATCTTTCTTGCTTACTAATGTTTTGGCTATTCTGGGTTTCTTGTTGTTCCAAATTAATTTGATAATTGCCTTCTCTATATCTGTAAGAAATGACATTGTTATCTTGACGGTGATTACATTGAATTTATATGGTGCTTTGGGCAGAATGGCCATTTTAATTATATTAATTCTGCCTAACCAAGGGCATGGAACATTTTCCCATCTTCTCAGGTCTTCTTCAATTTCTTTCTTCAATGTTTGGTAATTTTTATTGAAGAGGTCTTTTACTTCCCTTGTTAGATTAATTCCCAATTTTTTTTAGGGTATTGTGAATGGGACCAATTTCCTGATTCATTCTTTTGCCCTATTTTGTTAGTGTATAGGAAAGTTATTGATTTATGGGTGTTGATCCTGTATCCTGCTACTTTGCCAAATCTGTTTATAAACTCAAGTAGTTTTCTGATGGAGTTTTTTTGGGTCTTCCAGATCTAGGATCATGTCATCAGCAAAAAGGAAAAATTTGACTTCTTCTCTTCCTATTCTTACCCCTTTGATTTCCTTCTCTTGCCTGATTGCTCCAGCTAGGGTCTGGAGGACTATATTGAATAAAAGTGGTGAGAGTGGGCAACCTTGTCTTGTTCCTAAGTTTATTGGAAATACTTTCGGTTTCTTTGCATTTTAGTATTACACTAGTTGATGATTTGGCATATATGGCCTTTATCAAGTTAAGATAAGTTCCTTTGATCTCTATTTTCTCTATAGTTTTGAGTATGAATGGGTGCTGGATTTTATCAAAGGCTTTTAAGATAAGTTTCTTTGATCCCTATTGTCTCTATAGTTTTGAACATAAATGGGTGCTGGATTTTATCGAAGGCTTTTTCTGCATCAATTAAGATGATCATATGATCTTTGTCCTTAATTCTGTTACATGATGAATCACATTTATTGATTTGCGTATGTTGAACTACCTTGCATTCCTAGAATGAAGCCCCCTTGATTGTGATCAATTATCTTCTTGATGTGTTTTTGAATGCAGTTTACTAGAACTTTATTAAGGATTTTTGCATCAATGTTTATCAGGGATATTGGTCTGTAGTTTTCTTTTTCTATGTGTCTTTCTTGGGTTTTGATATCAGAGTTATGTTTGCCTCATAAAAAGTGTTTGGGAGAGTTCCCTCTTTTTCAATTTCTTGGAATAGCTTAGTAAGGAGAGGTGTTAGTTCCTCCTCATATATGTGGTAAAACTCAGTGGGGAATCTATCAGGTCCTGGGCTTATCTTCTTTGGAAGACTTTCAGTTACTATATGGATTTCAGTCCCTGCTGTTGGTCTGTTTAGGATTTCATTATCATCCTGCATCAATTTAAGGATGCTGTATATGCCTAGAAATTTGTTCATATCTTCCAGATTATCTATTTAGAGGAGTATAGTTTTTCAAAATATGTTCTGATAATCCATTTGATTTCCATGGGGTTAGTGGTAATCGCTCCCTTTTCATTAGTGATTTTGTTGATTTGCTTCAATTCTCTTCTTCTTTTAGTGAGATTGGGGTGAATCAATTTATTTTTTTTATAGAATCAGCTCTTTGTTTATTCAATTCTTTTTATTCTTTTATTTTTTGTTATTGTTGCTTTTCTTAATTTCATTGATTCAGCTCTGATCTTGATTATTTCCTGTCTTCTACTGGCTTTAGACTTAGATTGTTCTTCCTTTTATAGGAATTTGAGATGGAGCATAAGCTTTTTTATTTGAGATCTCTCCTGATTTTTAACATAGGCACTCAGTGCTATAAATTTTTTCCTTAAGAATGCACTCATGTTGTCCCAAAGGTTTTGATATGTTGTGTCTTTATTCTCACCAAGAATTTCTTAATTTCTGCTTCTTGGTTCCATTCTTCATTTAATAGGATATTATTCAATCTCTGTATATATGTGTGTGCTTTCTGTTATGATTTTTTATGTTCATTACTAGTGTCATGGCATTATGGTCTGATATGATACATGGAATAATATCAAATTTTTTATATTTGCTGAGATTTCCTCAGAAATTAGAATATGATCTATTTTATGAACTAGAATATGATCTACTTTAGAGAAGGATCCGTGTGCTGCTGAGAAGGTATACTCAGCCAATTTGGGATGGAATATTCTATAGATGTCTATTAAATCCATTTGGTTTATGGATTTGTTTAGACTGGAGATATCTTTATTGCTTTTATTTTTGTTTTTGTTTTGCTTTGATAATCTTTCTACTGGTGATAGAGAAGTATTAAAGCCGCCCAGTATTATCATGCTGAGGTCCACAAGCAGTTTTATGATATGGAGTAATTTTTCCACATAGTTGGGAATGTTGGTGTTTGGAATGTATATATTCACTATGGTTATATCTTCCTTTTGTATTGTTCCCTTTACCAGGAGGTAGTGGCCTTTTTTTATCTCTTCTGATTAATTTATGTTTGAAATCTACTTTGAGTGATGTAAGTATTGAAACTTCAGCTTTCTTTCTTGGGCTATGAGCCTGGTAGATTTTTTTCCATCTTTTCACCTTCAATCTGTGGGTATCTTTGTCTATAAGGTGGATCTCCTATAAGCAGCATATTATTGGATTTTTTTTTATCCAATCTGCTAATCTGTGTCTTTTAATTGGTGTGATGAGACCATTCACATCCAGTGTTAGGGTAGTTATTTGGTTGTTGTTCACAATCATCATGATTTATTAGAGAGTTATATGCTTTCTTGGTTGTCCTTTGATAGGGTGTGCTTTTATTCTATTTCCTCTGTTTGTGCGTTTTGAATAGTGCTTGTTCTTCTTTCTGTAGTTAATCCTTGAGAATTCTTTGTAATGCTGGTTATCTGTTCATGAATACTACAAGTTTGGATCTTATTGTGAAATGTTCTTGTTTCCCCTTTGAATTTGAAGCTGAGTTTTTCTGGGTATAGTATTCGCAGCTGCAGGTTGTGGTCATTCAGACATTGAAAGATCTCCTTCTAGGATCTTCTTGCTTCTAGAGCCTGAGCTGAAAAGTCAGAAATGATCCTCATTGGTTTGCTTCTGAATGATATTTGTCATTTCTCTCACACAGCCTTTAATATTCTTTCCTGATTTCTGTTTATACATTTTGAATATGATGTGTCTCAGTGAGCTTCTCACTTGATTAAGCCTATTGGGTTTCCTATACACTTCCTGGGTGAGTATATCTGATTCTATATGGAAAATTTTTATTTCATTGAGAATTTTCTTTATGTCGTTGGTTTGCATTTAAATTTCTTCTTGTACACCAATTACTCTTATGTTGTTTCCTCTGATTTCATCCCAGACATTCTGAGAATTCTGCTCTGGCTGAGTTGTTTTGTTTTTTGTTTGTTTGTTTGTTTTTTGTCATCCATGTGTTCAAGCTTACTTGGCCTATCCTCATTGTTGGAAGCTCTTTCTTCAAGAGCTGAAGTTCTGTTTTCCATAGAAGTTAGTCTTTTATTAAATTCTTCCATTATTCCTCTAATATGATTAACTGAAGATTTCAGCTCTGTTATTTCCTTTTTCAGCATATCTGTGCCTTTGATAACAGAGTTTTTCATCTCTTGAGTTTTTTCATTTAGTCCCTTCATTATATCTTCTTTTAGTTCATTGTTCCTTTTAGTAATCAGATCATTTATGTTTTTTTTCTAGGTTTTCATCCTGCTCCCTATTCATGAGCTCCTTGTTAGGGAAGTTGTGGGTTTGAGGCAAACCTTTTTGAGTTTGAATCTTCATTTTCGAAGAGCCTCTTCTAGATCTCTGAAATGAGATATCCTGTGGGAAAGCAAGGCAGGCCTCAAGATGGTTCTTCCTTGCAAGTCAAAGGGTCAGGTCATCCTTTGATGACCACCTTTTCCCAGAAAGCTGCTTCTGCCTGGACCCTCATTTTGCTGCACCTTTTAGATCTAAGCTCAAGGGCACTGCTCTGAAACCTGATGGGAGTGTGGGGCAGCCTGCTGGACTGTTAAGGTGCAGCAGGTCCCAGAGGTGCAGGATATACCTGAATGGGCCTGCCTAAGATCCTTGGTGGTGGATACAGGCCCAATTTATGGACGTGTGGGTGTGAGATGCAGATGGGCTGCTTTGGATGGGAGTTCCTGAGCGTATCTTGGGCACCTGCCAGGCCCATCTAAAGGCCTGGGCCAGCATATCAGCTGGGTATGGGCTCTTCTGAGCAGGGGTCCTACTGTAGGTGTCCTGTCAGACTCAGCACCTGAAGAGGCCTGGACCTGTGTGTCTGGTGGACAGGGCATGCTCCAGGAAGGTTTCCTGGTGCATGCCAGGGCTGGACCAGAAAAGGCCTGGGCACATGCATCAGATGTCAGGTGAGCCGGGGCTGCTCTGGGCAGGGTTCCTCCTCGGGGCTGTCCTGGGTGCATGCCAGGAGAGCTTCTTCAAAGTTTTTAATCAGATTAAATGTTTATTTTATAGTCCATTTAATAGTTTTGTTATCTTAAATTCTTGATATCTAATCTGGCAGTTATTTAATTAGCTGACTCTTGCTCATAGTAGATTGGTTCCTTGTATACTTTCCAATGTAGGGTTTGAAATTACATTTAGTAGGACTTTATTTGCCACGTTTTTTAACTACCTAGATTGAAGTCATGACCAGTAAAGGTTTACTTTGGCTGAGAGTTTTGCATGGTTTCAGTCCCTGGTCATTTTGTACCTGTGGCAAGTAAGAACATTATAGGGAATGAAACATCAAAAACTGTGAGTCAAAATAAATCTTTATGGGTTTTAATTGATTATCTCAGGAATTTTGTTACAGAAATGAAAATCTGACGAATCTGAAAGGAAAATAAGGAAAACACTTCAACAAGCACTTCACAAAAGCACATACCACATTGCAACAATACTCATTAATATTAGTACCCAAGTACACACTCTCATTAGTCTTCATGGAAATGCATATCCAATCAGAAGGACTGAAACAAAGCTGGAGAAAAGATAATATCAATTGTTAGGGAGCAATTGGAATGCTCATATACTAGGATTTAAAATGAACAACTACTTTGAAAACTGTTTAGCATTATTCTCCAAATCTGAATTTATGCATACACAAATCCAATAATTTCCCTTAGATATTCGTTCAACAGAAATATCTCAGGTTCAACCAAAATTCATATAGTAGAATGTTCAAAGCAGCACTATTCATAATATCTAGAAACTGGTAATCACACAAATATCCTGGATCAGCTTTTAAAATCAAGCACCCAAGTTACCAAAACCAGCCTGAACATTGCCCCTATCCCCACACTAAGGGATGCCACCACACCAGTATGTACTTGACACTCTGACATTCCGTTTCCTCTGACATTCCCTTGGAGGTTTTCTTCACTTTCTCATGCATTCAGCTCCATGCTGAAAAGGCTGTGAGAGTTCATTCAGAATCTCAGAAGGTTTTGCACCAGAAGGGTTATTACATTACATGATTCTTAATGTGCCCCATCATCCTTTTGGATCCCCACAGTATTAGTCAGCTTTCCATCACTGTGACAAAGTACCCAAGATAAGCAACTTAAAAGAAGGAAATGTTTATTTTGGCTCATGGTTTCAGAAGTTTCAGCCCATGGCCATTTGGCCCATCACTTTGGGCATGGAACAAGGCAATACCTCATGGCAGGGAGTGTGTGGGGATCAAAGCTGTTGACCTCAAGGCCAGCAGGAACAGGGCGTGGGAAGGTTAAGAACAGAAGAGAGGAGAGAAAGAGGCCAGGGTCTGAACATCCCCTTTAAGGACATTTCCCCCACAGCCCACTCGCTCCAACTAGGCCACAGCTCCCAAAGCTTCCATCACCTCCCAACAGCACCAACCAAGGACCATGCCTTCAATGCATGAGATTTGGGGGAACGTTTGAGATACAAACTCTAATACCCACGTAGATGTGAAGATTCTTCCTGGCACTGCTTTTGTAGATAAAAGATAATGTTTGGCTGCAATGGAAGAGGGGAGTATAGAGAGGAAAAGAGAAAACACCTTCACTAACATGAAAGAGGGAGGGGAGCGTGCACGAGGATCCTCTTGCCTGCACACATCTTCTGAACGACTATCAGATACCATATCTGCATTCTTGCTGGCCTGACCAGCTAGAAGTCAACTCTACTGTTTTTAGGGCCCCTCTCTGGCACCATGAGCTTGGCAGCTATTTCTGGAGCCTCCTATTTATCCATCTGAGCAGCTATTCACCTTCTTCAGGCACTGGGGTTGCTCTGGCAGGTCTAGGACACAGGTTGCCAGGTACCACTAACTGAGGTGTTAAGAGGTTGAATCTAGGAGAATTGCATCCACCTTCTGCCCTGCCCCGGGCTGTGCATGCTCCCTTTAAGGTCAGGTGTCTCTTCTAGAGGACCCAGGTTACAATCACTGATATAACTTTTACTTCTTGTGCCCTAATTTCCAAGTAGTCCAGGAGGCACCAGTATTATTCCCCAGACCACATGGCATGCTGGGAAAATAGCAGTTCCTCCCAGGAGCTGCCATGGGCCCGTAGGCCTTGAGGCCAAGTTTTCTGCTGAACAGTTCTCTACAGGTAATTTTAAAAATTGGAATAAAGGTGGTGTTTCTGGGAATCCATGGTCATTTCTAACATATGGATGGAGGACAGGAATTAGTGAACAGCTTCTCTTCCAGGGAGATTTTCAGGTACTAACCCAAAGGGACAATTTTAAGAAAGGAGAGCAACAGATAATCATGATGGGTCCAGAAGAAAGAACTTTGGGCCAGGAGTCCGAGAAGCCATCTATAACCCAGTCTTATCACCAAACCTCAACTCTGTGTAGCCTTGGGCTATCCATCTGGAGCCTGCCCTGCTTCTCCCCAGGGAGAAATGAAGGAGTTGGAATTCCTATTGGGCTGAGCCAGATGACACTTTAAAAGCCCTCCCAACTGGGCTCAGCTATAATTCACTCCATCCTTCTAACGTTTTTCATTTAGCAAACACCATGGGCCAGGCTACGACGCTCAGCCCCCCTCACACCCCAGTGAGCTCTTCTGGTGAACATCTGCTATGGTCCAAGTGTGTCCCCCAGATTTCAGTGTTAGAAACTGTACGTTCACCTTCTGTTGATAGAACAAAATACCTGAGATAAACCTAAAAGGGGGAAATGTTTATTTTGACTCATAGATTTAGAGCATTTTAGTCCATGATAGCTTGACTCTGTCACCTTGGGCCTGGAATGAGGCAGAACATTGTGGCAGGGACATTGCAGGGGAGCAAAGCCACTCACAGGAAAGAGAGAGAGGGAGGGAGAGAAGGGGGCTGGGGTCCCAATATCTCCTCAAAGGGCATGCCTGAATGACCTAACTTCCTTCTACCCCGTAAAGCCTCCATCAGCTCCACAAGCTGGGGACCAAACCTTCAACACTTGGGTCTTCCAGGGGCATTTAAGATCCAAACCGCAGCAGAAATGCAGTCCTCAAAATCATATGTGGATAGGAGAAGGATGTGGGCCTTGAGAGGTGACTGGGTCACCAGAGCTCTACACTTAAGAATGGATTCCCAAAATTAGGCATTAAAGGATTCATGGATTACTGTGGAGTAGCTCTGTTAGGGTAGCAAGCCCTCTCCAGCTGCCCTCTGCTACCTGGTGCCTCATGACACCTTCACCACCTGCAGAGAAGATGCTGGGGCTGAGCTCCTGGACATCCCAGCCTCCAGAAAACTATGAGGTAAATCAACCTCCCTTCCTTATAACCTGATCTTAGGTATTTTGTTATAGCAACAAACAGTGGACTCAAGACGGCATCCTTTTCAGCAAGGGGGACAGTAAGGACAAGAAGCGGGAGTGGGTGGAGGGAACAGAAGGGATTTGGGTATAGGTCTGTCTAACTCTAAAAACTGATACTCCTTCCTGTCCACACTGCCTCAGGCTCTTCACCAGCTCCCTGGGCCTGCTGCCTCTTGACAGGAAGTAAAAGGCACAGACAGACTGGGCCTCAGTGACTTGCCCCCAAAATGGGCACTTTCGGGGCACAACTGCCGCGGTCAAAGGCCTTGTAAACAGCAGTCTCCAACCGTGTGAGCCACAGAGAGTCCCCTCACCTCTCTAGAAATAGGCTCCCTTTTGTCCACACATCCCGGTTCACAAACAATGACTCCATCACCCAGGAGACCACAGCCCAGCACAAAGGGGCAGCGTGGGATACGCAGCACAGGTCATGAATAGCATGCTGAATGGGCAGGGGGGATGACTGAATGCAAAACACACCAGGATGCATCAGAAAGGACTGTTTGACAGGCTTCTAAATTGTGCTACACCCCTCATCTGAGGAGTGTGCACAAACACGTCTGTATTTTCAGCGACGTCACCCGCCCTGCCTTGCAACCAAACACAACATTTGCGCTTCGTGCGCTGCGGTGTCTTATTCACCGGATCACCTGGCACAGCTCCTGACCCCACGATGCACATTAGCATTTTCATGGGGAGGGGGCGTTGCAGGGGGTCCAAAGGGAGGTGCGGGGGAGGGGAGCAAGGGTGGTCTGCTGGCCACGCGCAGGCGCTGACATTGCTGGGCTTGATGGATGCTGCCAGCACCGTTGCTTAGCAACGCAATACCGTTCAAGACAATTCAGCAGCCTTGCAAAAGCAGGCAGGGCGCGTTCAGCATGGCACTGGGCAAAGAAAGACAATAATGTGGGTTTTTTCCAGTTATTAATAATCACTCTTCCTCATTTCCCTTGTAGATCAACATACCTGAGGGTACCCAGAGTCCTGCATAGAATGGGGCTGGAAAAAGCCCAGGGTTTGGAAACAGCCACCCACTCGGCTTCAGAGAGTAGTGGAATTTTACTGGCTGGTCTCATGATGCTTCCTCGGTCGCAGGCCCTCACCGCAGCACCGAGGCAGCGGCGGTGACTCACCAGCATACCTTCAGATGGTTGTTTATCAGGCCTGGCATGAGTCATGCTTTCTTCAGCTTGCTTTATTTCTCAAAACTGAAGCACTTGACATTTTAGAATGGAATTGGGGAAGGTTTTAAAAAAAAAAAAATTTAAAGCACTTTCTGGCTTTGTGTGCAAGTGGGGGTTGCGTGGGAAGAGGTGGCTGCAGAACAGGTAAACAGGAGCGAGGCTTGTGCATGCCATGGTCACCTGGAAAGCCAGCAGAGTACCAGGAAGCTGTCACCTGCGGCATGGGAGGCATGGGCATGCCCTAGGCTATATCTTAGCAGGAACAATGAGCTGGCCAGCATCCCGCCCTCCCTACTTCCACCCCAGCAGCCCAGCGCTCTCCCCATCCCCCAACAAAGAGGTCGACTGTGTTTTGTGCAACCTAACAGTACCACGTAAGGCTTTAAGAAAAAATCAGGAACAAAGAAAACTGGAATCGATCGGAAAACAGAAATGAAACTGCTACACAGAAATTCTGCTATACCAGACAGGCAGCTGAGCCAAACTCTGGGTTTGGGTTCTAATACTAAGGTTAATTGGGTGGGTGATAAACCTCTCTTTATTTGCATGGTCAAGCACAAGTCTTATCCTCTCCATGAAGCGCCCAGCCTCTCCGATTTATTCGCTTAGCACACTGACTGTCCTCACCCCTGGAGTGGGAACCCCTCCAAGTCAGGCACTGTTGTAGGCATCTGTCTTGTTATCGATGCAGCACTAAATTAGATATATAACAGAGGCTCATTGCAGCTGCCTGTTTGTGTGGAGGCATGGATGAGTGAAAGAATTAATTAACTAAATCAAATTAACCTCTTGGAAACCCTGTTTGTTCCCATGTTCAACAGGACGGATTCGATATGCCCTGTCAACTTACAGAAAAGTAACGCGTATCTAGGAATTGGGGCAACTGGAGGCATTTTAAATGTTACACAATATCATGACGTGGTAAGACGTTATTAGCAAACAAGAGGTAACTTCCCAAATCAGGTAAATATAACAGGTGAATTGTAGAACAGGAAAGTTCAAACTGATACACAATATTTCCCCTGGGTTATACATGAAATTTCTACAACACTTGCTTCTTTGGATTAAGACATTGAAGATCCATTTTAAAAATGTAAATGCTCTTGTACTGCAATAATTTACTTATCTGTTATTAACCTCAAGTGCTTTAGATGAATTTATCAAATCCACTCCCAGAGTGCATGAGACCAAGGATTAGATAGGACACAGGTGATTTTTTTTTTTTTTTACTTTTTATTTTGGAAATATTCAAACATATACAAAGCTAGAGTTAATAATATAAAACCCCTGGGTGTTCATCTGTCAACTTTAAGAATTATCATCCTTTGGCCAATCTTATTTCATCTACTTGCCCCTGTAATGTTGGATTATTTTAAAACAAATTAAAAACCTCATTGTATTTTGCTCATATGTATTTCAGTATTTATTTAACTCTGCTACAGCTTAAATACGGGTCATCCCCTCCTAAACTCATGTTGAAATTGATTGCTGTGGTGGTGGTGTTGGCAGGTGGGGCCTTAAGAGGTGATCAGGATGTTTAGAGGGATCAATGCCTTCCTCATAGGACTGGGTTTACTCTCAGTGGTGAGTTCTTAACTCTCAAAGGACTGAGGGAATCACTGAGAGAGTGGGTTGCATTAAAGCAAGGATGTCCCTGGAGTTCTGCCTCTTCCGGATATGCCTGTTTCCCTGTCCACTTCCACCATGAGTCGAAGCATCACGAGGACCTCACTAAAAGCCAAGCAGATACCAGTACAATGTTGTTGGATTTCTTAGGCTCCAGAGCTGTAAGCTGAAACAACTTCCTGCCCTCATAATTACCTAGTCCAAGACAAAAGTGAAAATACAAACACTTCTTTAAGACGTAACCACAATATCAATACCACATTTTTAAAATAACAAGAATTTTTTAATATCGTCATATATCTAGTGAGTAGTCAGTGTTTACATTTCCCTGATGAAACAGTTCCACTTATTTTTAATTAATAAACTTTATATCTTAGGGTAGTATAATGTTCACAGAAAAATTGAGCAGAAAGTATGTAGCATTCTCATATAGCCCCTGTCCCTACACAAGCATGTCCTCCCCCACAACTGACATCTCTCCTGTACACACACAATGGTACATTTGTCATAATTAAGGAAGCTACACTGACACGTCATTGTCACCCCAAATCCAGTTTACTTTGGGGTTCAGTTTGGGTGGTATATGCTCTATGGGTTTTGGCAAATGCATAACACATATGCACCATTATAGTGTCATATTGAGTAGTTTCAATGCCCCCAAAATCCTGTCTCTATCTATTCTCCCTCTCCCACTAACTGCTAACAACCAATGATCTGATTGCTGTCTCCAGTTTTACATTATACCGTGGGAATGATGTAGTGTATAATCTTTTCAAATTGGCTTCCAGTTTCTCCCATGTCTTTTCACGACTTGATAGCCCATTTGTTATTGTTGTTGTTGTTGTTTAAAGAGAGAAGGACAGTGAGAGAAAGAGAGAGACAGAGAGAATCCACTTTTATTGAGTTTTTCCCATGGCTTTTGTTGCTCTGACACTTAGTTGTGTACATGGGTGCTGGACTTTGAACCCATGTACTCACACGTGCTGGGCAAGCGCCACAACCACCAAGCCACCACTCCAGCCCCAGCCCATTTGTTTTCAGTGTTGAATAATATTCCATTGACTGCATGTACCACAGTAGTTTTATCCATTTGCCTATTGAAAGACACCTTGGTTGCACCCAAGTTTAGTCAGTTATGAATAAAAAACACCCATGTGTAAGTCTTTCTGTGGGTACAAAATTGTAATTCCTTTGGTTAAACGCCAAGGATTGTGACTGCTGGATCATATAGCAAGCATGTGTTTAGTTTTGCTAGAGACTTCCAAACTGTCTTTCAAGGACCTGTACCCACCTTTTTGCTTTCTCCCCTGCAGTTCCTGTTGTTCTGCATCCTTGCCAGCACTTGGCACTATCTGCATTTTGGATTTTGACCGATCTGATAGGCACATAGTATTGTCTCATTGCCATTTTTATTTGCAGTTCCTTAGCAAGAGATGATGCTGAACATCTTTTTATGTGCTTACTCTGCATCTATGTATTTTCTTTGGTGAGGTGTATGTTCAGATCTTTTGCCCATTTTTAATGGGTCTGTTCTTTTCCTATTGTTGAGTTTTAGTAGCTCAGTTTTGTGGCAAAAGTAACATCAGATACAGAATGCGGCAGGAGCAGGTTCTAGGAATATTCCTAGGGGAAAGAAGAAATGTGGATTTCACCTATTTTACTGTTCCGTTTGTTTTCTGGCTTCACACTTGGTAGTAGCAATCTTCTGATGAGGAAGTCAAGGTATGAATTACTATTGAGCCAATGAGTCCCACCAGTTTCCTCCAGCTGATATGAAACTAAGAAAGAGCTGAATTTTCTTAACCTGGCAGGAGCAGGATTTGATTATATAACGGTGTTGCCAACTCCACCTGATTGTAGATAAGCCAGACATTCTTGCCTGAGCAAGTAAGTTTCCTTTTTAAATGGAGACAATATCAGGACCTGCGTTATCAGGCTCTTAAGAAAATTAAAGATAACATATGGAAAGCTCTTTGCACAGTGCCCATAATGACCATGAACTACTCTGCTGCTGTCCCCAGTCTCCTTGGAAACAGAGCTGAGCTTGATGAAGATCCTGATGGTCTTCCATGGCCTCCTCCTCCTCTGCTTGCAAAAACCCTGAATCTATAATAGTTAACGTGCTGTTCTTCCAAGTATGTTTTTCCAGACCACTTGCATCTAAATAACCTCTAGCAATCATTTTAAATGCAGATCTCTGGGCAATTCTGAAGAACACTGAAGTATGAGACTTTCTGCTGAAAGCCTCAAGGGTTATGGACCTTTCCCAAACAGAGAGAAAGCAGGGAGCCTGAAAGAGAGAGATGTAGCAGCAAGGACCTGGAACCTGGGATTGGAAGGGCAGCATAGACCTAGCTGCCCCTTTCTCTCTATAATGAAATTGATAACACCCACGCATGGGGGCCACAGGGAAGCCCAAAGGATGGGCAAATCTTTAATCAATGAATTCACAATGTTACTTGTACTATTATTATCCCAATTCCAAGAACTTAAACACAAAATTCCTCTTTGGTGCTTCCAAAGGAAAACCATGTGGTCTAATGAGTTGCATAATAAAGCGCATGGTGTCTGAGAATCTCATCCATTCTCTCATTAACAAATATTTGTTAGGTGTTGATGCTGTTCCAGGCACCGTGCTGGCGATAAACCAAGCAACAGAGTGGTCACATTCCCTGTCCTCTGAAACAGCCAAGGACAAGAAAGCAAAGGAGAAACTTAAAGTTCACAAAATTCTAGAGCTACAAAAGGACCTTAGTGGACACATGCTCCATTTCCTTCACAGAATTGTGGAGAACAGGCAGAGGCAAGGAGGTAGGGCAGCCACGCTCCGCCCAGAGTTGGCAGCCAGGAAATCACGGCCCTCGCTTCTCCGAATTCCTCTCACTTTGTCTGTTGTACCCCTTCCTGCACCAAGAAAAGAAAAGAAGCAAAACAAAGATTGAATTGCTCTCCCCCTGTGTCATCAGAATGAATCATTTGAGTTGACGGCAACGAAATTCTTTCCACTTTAAGGCTGCGCCATTCAATTTTAGTTTAATTTAAAAGCAGGTTACAAAACCGTATACAGAGCGGGATTCATTGTTATAAACAAAATATATATGTGATGCACAGAAAAATGGCTGTACAAAACACAGATTATGAATAGATCTCCTTTAGGGTCTAGAATTACGGGAGCTTTTGATGATCTTCTTTATATTCCTAGAACTTCCTCAGAAATTTCTTAATCTATAATGAACATAAATTACTTCCACAATAAAAGCTTATTTAAAAATTAACGCTTGGTTCTTCTTGTTCTCT
>PVKS010021698.1:0-34810 GCA_004027875.1 Aplodontia rufa | reverse complement strand
GCTTGCTCGGCTTCCTCACCCTTGTAGATCCCTCCCCACCTCTTCTGCGCAAACCGCTGATCTATGCTTGTTTGAATGCTATTTCCAGTCACTGATCCTGCCGCCAGACAAAACGCAGGTCCGGGAGGGGTCCTTGCCAGAACGCTGAGTTTAAAGCTGCATGGGTTTTTCTTTGCAGATGTGACTCCGGCGTGCGGGAGTGTAGGCGGGAGAGTGCAAATGCCAGCCCGCGGAGCGGCTGCTGCTGCCACCGCAGCCACGGCAGCCGAGACATATCAGAACAAAGCCCCTGGTTGCTCCTAAGTCTCTATTCCTCAAATCTACTGCTAAGGTTAGGACTGGTGATTCACAATGCTACTCCCCCCAAACGCACCTCAAAATACTGGTGAAAAGCTAGAGAGATCCTGATCAGTCGTGGAGGTGCAGGGAAAGCCTTTTGTCTTCAGAATGCCATCTTGCTTCCACTGAAACAATCCTTTCATTTTATCAAAATGGACTTTTTACTGTGTACACAATGTTTTGAAATATCCATATACTGTCGAAAGGCTAAACTGAGCTAATTATCATATGAATTATCTCATTGCTTATTATGAAAAACCAATCATTGATAATGTAAAAAGACATCTACTTTCTATACCTAATTTTAAGTCCACTCTTAACTCAGAAACTTCTAAGGACTAGTTCACTAACAAAATCCCACTCCTGTGGCTATGGCAGTAAAGGTGTTGGTCTAAAGAAAGAGAGGCTAAAGAAGGTCAAACATCAAGATTGTAATGCCAAAAATGAATTTGCATATACAATCAGGTAATTATATGAATCATGTGAATTATCATTATATATAATAGCAAAAGGGAATTCACATAAGTTTGCATATCCCTCAAGTTATTTCTTACAAAACGTCTAAATTTGAATATGCTTTTATTTTCTTTCATACTTTCATATGCTCAAAAATAACTAGTTACAAAATTATGAAGGTGTATCTTTAACGAAATATTTTTACTAATATTGATTATAATCTATAATTAGTTATCACATTGGTAAAGCTAGATAACAAAACTCTTTGATATTGCATTTTAAATTTCAATACTATAACTTCCAACTTATCTAGTATCCAAAATGAATAATATTCACTAAAAATATTCCAAAGTTATGCAGTCATTGCTCTCTCTTTATAATTTAAATTGTTTTAATTCAGTTTCATTCTGTCAAAAGAAACATTCATTTCCAGGTGAAGACACCTAGAACCTATGAGGACACTCATTTTAACTCTCACAGTATTGACTATTGTCAAAAATTTGCTAATTTTTATTACTTTGATTTCTTGTTTATTTTTCATGGAATTAATTGAATTATCTGACTAATTTCTAAGTTTGGTTAGGAGCAGTTTTTATATTTAGGCTGAATTAAAAAGTCATTTTTTATGAATACTTAGTGAAACTCTTATTTATGAGGGCTATTGTGAATTTGGTTTTATTTATTATTAAATTGGTGTCAATTGAATTCTGTAATTTTTTTCATACAAATTAAAGGTTATTCTGGTAAAAAGAAAAAAAAATTTTGCGTACCAGTCATGCGTGGTAGCACAGTCCTCTAATCCTAGTGTCTCCAGAGGCTGAGGCAAGATGATTATAAGCTTGAGACCAGACTGGGAAACTTAGGGAGACCCTCAGCAATTTAATGAGACACTATCCCAAAATAAAAAAATAAAAAGAACTGGGGATGTAGCTTAATGGTAGAGTATCCCAGGTTCAATCCTCCATACCCCCCCCAAAAAAAAACCCTCAAAAATAGTTAATTGTTTTGTTATACTTTATCCCAAGCTCTCATAAAAATACATAAATCTGGCAGGAAAAATAGATTTTTTTATTCTACTCTTGCAATGAATATTCCAAGTATTTCCCACTCTAGTTTCCACATTTAGATTATGAACCCTAAGTGTGAGCCTCTTCTAACCCTATTGTAGCTATTTATATGGCCAAATACGATATTACATCTAACTACTCTTGTACAAATATAATGAAATACATACACAATTTTTTCTCATTTTATGTTGGAGTGGTGCTACAACTTTAATGATTATTTTCTTTAATATATATAGTAGGACATACTAAATGAAAAGATATCAATTCTCCTATAGACTTTTGGAAATATATGAATTGCTTTTAAATACATTTTGAACATTATATTTCTTCTCATAAGGTGATTCTTCAAAATCTACTTGAAATGTATGAACCAACAGACTGAAAGTATAAGTAAAGCCAGAGAATGAAATAAAATACATAATATGATCATATCTGTAATAAATCAAATAAACCTTAGCTTATTAACACCTGGAGAAACTTAAGAAACATTATTTTTTAAATAAATAGTTTAAATATTTACACAAGTGAATGAAATAGAATTTGATCCATTTAAGGCCATGTTGGTCAGGTTGAAATTTCCAATTAATTTTAATTTTATTTCTAATTCTGAAATAAACAACTTTCTGTTGCTATTTTGATAATTTTCCTTTGCAAAAATTGACACAATAATTATAGCTTTATGCAAAAATTCAATTTAGGTACAAATATATACATATGTCAGTGATTTCAATAAGCAGCTTAAAAATATGTGACAATGTGGTAGAATCTCAAGGTGACTGCCCCTGGGGTATAACTGGTGATCTAAACTTGGCATAACAAACACTTTCTGGTACTTTTTAAGATTTATAATCCAAGGACAATAAAAGCAAGTGGAAACATAGTTACTACACTTAAAAATGTCAAACACAATCTGAAAAGTTACCAATTTTCTTGAACTTTAAGAGAACCATTATCACAGATAACCAAATCACCTGAAGTCTCAGGGAGGTTGAATACTCACAGAGATGCATGGAGATAGGCACTGGCTTACCTGGGACCAGCACTGTCAGACTAGGTAAAATGTTAATGTTCAGCCTCATGACTGAGGAAAATTCAGAGAGGTCATTGTCACCAAAGATGATGCTATTCTTTTGAAAGGAAAAGGTGCTAAAGCTCAAATTTGAAAGCATATTTAAGAAATCACTGAATAATTAGAAACCACAACTAGTGAGTATGAAGAGGAAAATCTGAATTAACAATTGGCATAACTTTCATATGGAGAAGCTGAGCTGCAGGTTGGTGGGACAAGTGATGTCAAAGTGAATGAAATGAAAGACAGTGTTGTAGATGCTACAAGAGCTACTATTTGGAAGAAGGCATTATTCTGAGTACGGGTTATGCTCTGCTTTGGTGCATTACAGCCTTGAACTCACCGCTCCACCTAATGAATATCAAAAAATGGGTATAGAAATCATTGAAAGAATACTCAAAATTCCTGCAGTGATCATTGCCAAGAATGCAGGTTTTGAAGGACCATGATAGTTGAGAAAATTCTGCAGAGTTCCTCAGAAGTTAGCTATGATGCTATGCTTAGAGATTTTGTACACATGGTGGAAAAGGAATCATTGATCTGGCAGATGTTGTAAGAGCTGCTTTATTGGATGCTATTGGAGTTGGTTCTGTTAACCACAGCAGAAAATGTAGCCACAGAAATTCTTGAAGAGAAGGACCCTGGAATGTGCGCAATGGGTGGAATGGGAGGTGGTATGGGAGATGGCATGTTCTAATTCTGAGAATAGTGCTTTCCCATTATTACTAATGGACTGGGACAGGAAGCTCAAGGCAAGGTTCCTCACCGGTGACTTCAGAGAAGTCAGCTGAAGAAAACAACCGAAGAAAAGGCTGGTTGATGTTTTAAGAAAATCACTGTAACCACCAGTTACTGATTTCAGTTGACACTATGTAATGGCTTACTGCTGTCGTTGACCATGCCTACAGATAATTTATTTTGTATTTTTGAATAAAAAGACATTTGTACATTCCTGATACTGAGTGCAAGAGCCATGTACCAATGTAATGCTTTCAACTTAAATCGCTGCAGTGTTCCTAATGTAATCTTGTTAAAATCATTATTTTATTGCTTGTCAACACCAGATGAGAAGTTCAAAAGCAGCCTTCCTGTGGAAAATAGTAATAATTGTGTACAAAGTAGAGAAATATCCAATCATGTGACTACCTTTGTGTAATAAAATTTTGTTTAAAGATTAAAAAGAATATATATATATAAATATATATGTAAAGAATATATATATATATATATATGATTCTTTCAAAAAATATTAAGTGGATCTATAGAAATGAATACATTGTGGTATATTTCTTAGAAGTGGAGGGAATAAAAAATGATTTGAGTGCTGGAGTGGTGGCTCAGTAGTTAAGGCACTTGCCTGTCATGTGCAAGGATGCGGATATAAACCCCAACACCGCGTACACAACAAAGTGTTGGAACAACGAAAGTCACATGAAAAAACTAAATAAAATTGATTCTCTTGCTCTTTCTTACTGTCCCCCTGTTTTTTAAAAAAAAAATAATTTGAGGGGCTGGAGCAGTGGCTCAATGGTTATGGTGCTTGCCCGGCATGTGCAAGTACATGGGTTCAACCCCCAGCAACCATGTGCAAAACTAAGTGTCAGAGCAACGAAAGCCACGTGAAAAACTCAATAAAAATTCATTCTCTCTCTCTGTCCTTCTCTCTTTAGAAACAAATATTTTGAAAGAAAAAAGAATTGTTCTACAGTCTCAGGATATAATTGTTAGCAAGAAAAATAAGGCATTTTTTCCTCCTAGGACTGATATATAATGGAGAAACAGAAAAATAATTAATTTTAAAAACTGAAGTAAAGATTAAGTTCTAAAGAGAAACATATCCAAAATGGATGAAAGAGAGATCATTTTATCTGGGTATTAAATAATAAGAAAAAACTCTTCCAAATTGGGGGTAGGAAATTACAGGAAAAGAAAGCAGGGCACTCAAGAACAAAAACATGATGGGAAAAGGTAGTGATAGAAGATTTAAGACAACTGCCCTGGGACAGACTGAGATTACACTACAAGAGGTTTTACTGAAAGCATTATTGGAAACATTTCAACAATTTGCAAAAAGGATATCACATAGTTTTCTTTAATTTTCCACATCAGTGGAAAGAGGAATTCAATGATATTATAGGTTGAAGTCTTTTAAAGAACTATAATGAAGAAAATTTGTGTTTGAATAAGTAGTCCTTCCTATTATTCACTACAATGCACAAAAAACAAAAAAACTACTACCAAATCTGCCCAAAATAAGCAAAAAAATTCATCAAAACAATGTTTGTTTAATATGCTATAAGCATCATATTCTTGAATGTTGCCCTCATGTTTCCTTCCCTAATAAGATTTTGTGTTCACAACTTCCATTTGTTTTAAAACTGTTATGTTTAAATGTCAATTTTGCACTGCTCTTCATGTATTTCCATATGTCATTCAAATATGTGATACAGTTGTTTTCATATAATTCTTCACTTCTCATTTCAATAATTAACTTATTAATGTCACCTTTTCTGCTTTTGAATGTCAATAAAAATCACAAATTAGAAAAGCTAAAGAATAACATAACATCTAAAGAATGATACAAATTGTAAAAGTGATATATTAAAAGGAAATAAAAAGTATAGACATTTTCATTGTTCATTCATAAGGAGGAAATTCTCTTACATGAAACCAAAGCAAAGAATACATGGCCAGTTATAGTAGTGCCATTCCTAAACTAGCAATCATGGGGTCAATGCAAATGACCAGTACAACAGAACAATCTTGAGTTTGCTTCTGCTTTGTAGGAATGAGCCAGTATTAGGACTTCAATTCTGTTTTACCTTCCAACAATGCTTTTTCTTTATCTATTATAGAACTATTATTAGGATCCTGACAGCTGCTAAGTATATTTATCTAAATTATGCATTTAGGGGCTAGGGAAATGACCATAAAGCAGATCTATAGATCTGTTGCCTTCCACATGGCTTGAAACAGAATCAGATCTCCATAAATCATTTGGCCTTCATATGCCATTAGTTGAATGCTGCTCCTAGAGTCATGCACTTCCCAGAAAATCAAACCTAAACATGTTTTGGTAGCTAGGAAATATGGTCATATGCAAATTGTAGCAATAATAACTGTAGGAGAAAGTTGCTGACATGCATGCAAAGAGAGTGCAGAGGGCATAGAGGCAGGCCCCTGAGAACACTGTCACTGTCTTTTACATTGATCTTTAAGAATTCATGGAAACTGACACGGAAGGGATGATATATCATATTTCATATATAATTGAAAAGAAAAAAGTAATTGCTATTGTATGTTATCTACTAAAATACCTAAGCTGCATTAAATAGATTATACCCAAGGAAGTAGGCTGAGTTGTCTAACATCATAAAGATGGTTCTACTACTAGAGCCAATAAGCAGTCAAGCAGAGGTTTTAACCCAGATTTACATGACTTTCCATGCCAGGCTACCTCTAGTGAACTTTATGTCTAATTATTTCTGTTGTGTTATGTTAAATTATGAAAGAAGAATAAAAAAGAAGTCTATTTTGTGATAATTCTGAATGTCATACACACACACACACAAAAAAAAAAAAAAAACCTAGGAAATCAATGGTATGCCTAGGTTTGACACTAAGTTAATTTAGACAGTTCGTTTCAGCCGGTGGCTGAAAATTCAAGAAAAAAAATGGACCTAGAGACAAAAGATACATGTATCCTAATTCAGATACTTGCCTAATTATTTCTTAAACTATAGTATTTATCCAAAGGAAAAAAACCTTTAGGAAATATCTAATTTAAAACAAAAAAAGAGGTTTTATTTGTGTGAAATAACCTTTGGAAGAAAATGGAAGTAAAATCTTTTTATTGAAACACTTTGCTCTAAATTGAGATCAAAGGCTCTCTAGAATACAGATGGATACATGATGATAGATAGTTTGACAGCTAGATGAAGAAAGATGATAGATGAATAGATAGATAATAGATACGAGTAAGTATACACACATAAATAAAGCCAACACAGAGCTGTCAGAAGAAGGCTTAATGAAATGATAAGAGAGAAGTCATGAAACCCATTTCTGTGCTTTGTCAAACAGTTCCTTATCTTTTCACTTGGCTTCTTCAGAGTTGGTTAAAGTGTTGATTCTTCTCTGCTCAGAGGGGACCAAAAATATAGAAATAGAATAATTCTAAGAAAAGGAAATTTAATAAACAAGAACCAGTATTTGTAATCTGGGCCATTGATTATCTTACAGCTTTCTCTTTTTCTAGTTTCCTTCAATCCATTAAAGAAGGAAGTGCTGGACTAATGTACTGTTTTAGTGCTTACAATGCACCCCACACTATTTTGGCTGTTGGGGATTTGTTGATGAACAGACAGATGTAAACCAAAGTGATAATGCATGATGATGAGAGTATGTTCTAGAGGGAGACAGAAGCAAATGCAAAAAAAAGTATATAGCATATATTGTCAGATGGAGACCTGGGGGAGGGAGGAAGGCATGATAAGGATTGTGTTAGGTAGGTAGTCAGAGAGGGCCATGAGGGGAATACAACAGCTGAGAAAATCCTGAAGAAAATGATGCATAAAACCAAGAAACTGTGTGGAAGAACTATGTTCTGGAAGGAGGAACCTGTGTGGAAAAAGACCTAGAGATGAAGGGGTTTTTAGAATAATTTTGAAACAGGAAATCTAGGGTTTAGAGAGAGTAAGGCAAGTCTATAACGCATGCGGAATGACGTCAGGATCAAGATTATCGGAAACTCCAAATCAACAATAGGAATCCATGATAAGGAGCTCAGATGCTGTTCTATGACTGATAGAAGGTATGTGAGACTTCTGGAAAAAAGAGTGAGATAGTCTATCTCTTATTCTCTGAAGACGATTTTTGTTTCTATATGGAGGAAAATAAAATGGTTAAGAATAAGGGTCAAGGGGCTGGAGCAGTGGCGTGGTGATTACGGTGCTTGCCTAGCATGCATTAGTACACAGGTTCAAATCCCAGCACCATGTACACAACGAAGTGTCTGAGCAAAAAAAAGCCATGTGAAAAACTAAATGAAATTGAGTCTGTCTTTCTCTCTCTCCCTGCCTCTCTCCCTCTCGCTCTCTCTCCATCTCTCTCTCTCTCTCTCTCTCTCTCTCTCTCTCACTGTTCCTCTATTAAAAAAAAGAAGAAGGGTCAAATTAGAAGTGTAATTCACTGACTGGAGTATCAAAATTTAACATTACAGTTCAGAATAGAAAATTTTAGATAGTGAAAATGGTCAGATTATGGACATTTTAAAAATAGAGCCAATAACTATTTACTGTCAGATTCGTATCATGGACATATCCTTTCTGATATTTGCTAGGAAACTGATAGTCTCCCATAAATCTAACTCATTTCACAGATTTACCTACTCATTGTCTTGATATACTTCCAGTAATTTTTTATGGTAGTAGGTAGAATATTCCTGAATATAATATATTGGATAATAGGGCTGTCCAAACAGACGAAATATTCCATAAATTGAAAAGCATGATATAGTGTAGATGAGAAAGATGACCATACTAAGATCATCACACAGAGAAAATCAATGCTACCTCTCTTGTCCTATGCTGTTCTTCTGTCTCACCAGAGGATAGATCAGCTACTGGCAATAGAACTTAATGGATCAAGAATAGATTTCCTTAAGTAAGCTCAATGCTTATTGAAGGAGACTAGTGAGAAATGTAGGTCAACAGCCTGTTAGATAAGGGTTCTGCCATGGTGAGGAAATTTCAGACTCCCACACTCACTCATCAGTATGGTGGCAATTGCTTCTCCATTCATCAAGTAATGTCAGAACCTGATGAAAGATTATAATTCACATCATCCTAGAATGCCAAAAGTTAAGTAAATACGAGGTATTGCCTTCAAGATTGTTTTATCTATTAAAAGAGAAAGTGAGGAAAAGAAAAAATTGAAATTGCTATTCATTTCAGATTTGAATAAAAAGCCTGCTCAGTTCCTTTGCAAAGTGAATTTTAGTGCATAAAGGTTTGACTATGCAAGAGTTAGGGATAGTAGTCAATGGGATTGATTTCTCAGGCTATATATTAATATAGTTATTTTAACACTAAGGGAAGACCAAAAATCTAAAGTCATGCTGCCAAAATCCAGGTAATCTAGGACGTTTATGCTGAGTTGAACAAGTCTCAGAAATGAGTGGGAATGAAATCCAAATAAAATAGAGCCGAAAAGAATATTGGAATTAGGGGCTGGAGTGGTGGCTCAGCAGTTACAGTGCTTGCTTGGCATGTGCAAGGACGTGAGTTTGAAACCCAGCACCACGTACACAATGAAGTATCAGAGCAACGAAGGTCACATGAAAGACTAAATAAAAATGAATTCTTGCTTTCTCTCTCTCTCTCACTTTCCCTCTCTCTTTAAAAAAATATTGAAATTAGATTTTTTGTTGGTGGCTATCTCAGCCAAGTTCTAAGGTAAAAAAGGGAAGGTTGGAAGCTGAGCTTGGTATAGAAAGATGACAGAATCCATTCATATTTTATAACAGGGAAGATGATATGAAATGAACAGAAACCTAAATGAGTATTCAAAGAAAGGGAAAACTGTGATAAAGCCTTTAGATCTGACAGGAAGCACTGTGATGGGTGCCTGTCTCAGATCAATAGCTATCTTTCCTCCCTCTGAGAGATGAGGAAAGGTGAGGGCTGTAGAGATCTACCGCCTAAGGTCTTCAGAAGAGTAAATTTAATTCTCACAAGTAGGGTATGCTAGTAGCCAATCAGGACACATGAAAGCAATACAAGTTTGTTGCAATTTGTGATGAAAAATGGTCAAACATTGGATTTATACAGAAATCTGAAAAGCTGATCTTATTTCACCAATCTTTAATTTTATTTTAGATGTACTGGGAATCAGAAAGAACACTATTTCTAATTAAGTCGCTGGTTTATTTTCATGTTATATCACCTGCTAGTGATATGACATTAGGCAAAAACAGATTGTGAGGCTGATTCTTTACATATGTAAAGAATCATTTATTCTTCCCCTTCATATTACCTTGATTCTCCTTTAGTAACACTGTAATTCTATAAACAATATAGATATAAGTTAAATATGTTTAACTCCTTTTGAGTATATAGGTCCTTGATGATCATGGATGAAAGAGGGTCTTATTTTTATCAATTATCACTTACTGATCAAAGCCTTGATTTTTCTACTATATAATTTTCATAAAAGCAAAAGTTGTAATACAAATATCTTAACACTCAAATTAAAAATTTATCTTTAACTTGCTACAATAGGATTTATATATTAACAGATATATCAACTGCAGGCTTGTGGTCTTACATCGTTCTTCTCCCCAGTGCTGTACAATCAATGAAGGTCTAATTTCTAGCATTTAGGGCAAAGTGAAAAAGACAACTGTTGCTATGATAATGAAGGGGCATATAAACTGGTGACTCTTAAAGTTTTTGTTTTATGGAAAAAAATTTGTGATTTATGCAGATCCAGAAGTTTACCATTCAGAGCACTAGCTTGGAATGGAGATATTATATCTCCATTGGTGAATGAGAAAAAAAAGGTACATTTGATGGATTTCAGGAGTCAAAAGCTTTGATTCACAAAACCACAGTGTGATAGGAAATCGGGAGATATAATTAAAATACAATCTACAAGATGAGCAACTATGACTTCTGTTCCTTACTATTTGTTCCGTCTTGTCTTGGTATCTGTTTTCTTTTTAAGGCGATAGTTGAAAAGGCCTGCAGGACTGTCACAAACTTTGCAATCTCTTAAACTAAATAGTCTTCGTGTAATTTGTGCTATTATTTTTTCTTAAGTTATTTACCTTTATTATGGAGAGCAAGATAGTGATTCCCCAAAGCTACACACATCATAATCCCCAGAACCTGCAAATCTACAAATTTATATGAAGAAAATTCCTTCTAAGGGAAACAATGAGAAAGAAGAGAGGAAGCTGCAGAAGAAGATAAGAGGATAAGGGACATAAGACAGGAACAGGACCCCTCCAGAATCTGTAAAAGTCAGGGAGATGGGCTTTCCTCTAGAGGCCCCAGAAGAATGTACCCAGTTTTGACTCCTGACCCCCAGAACTGAGTGAAAGTGAGTGTATCCTGTTTCAATCCACTAAATGTGTACTAATTGGCTACAGATGTAATTAGAAATTTAGTACAGATTTTGGTACATGAAGAGAAATGATGTGGTAATAAACACCTAAAATATAAAAGTGACAGTGGGCAGAGACTGGAGTTATTTTGATAAGTGGCATGGGATACATATTTCTGTATGTCTATGTAAGCAGATGTTCAAATGTGTTTATACATATGCACGTATACATGTATATATTATATCTGCATATTGACATACCACTCCTTGTGCAAGATTTTCCACATTTTGTTTTCTCTTTTCCTTTAAATTTTTATTAACATTATCTACTGTGAACATATATACTTTACCAACAATCTGAATGCTAAATATGTGCCATGCAGATTTATAAGAGTTTTGTATATTTTTAAATTTTTTACCCTATCCTATGATACAACTATACTCCTATTTTACAAAATGGAATAGAAAATGTACAGAAACTAATTAACATTCTCTAAGTTGTACAACTGGTAAGCACTAAGGTCAGAATGTGACTTCTATTTTATTGATTGCAAAGCCCATGGTATTAACTGTTATGCTATAATGCTGTTAATAACTCTTCTTAATACATGTACATCAATTTTAGATATTACTAGCAGTAATATTTGACCTACAAAAATTTTAAAACTCCACCTTGAGAGCTACCTAGGTAAAAAATACATAAGAATATTAAATCACCTTGTACTAATATTTTTTCAAGCTTATTGAACATCTGAGCAAGATACTTACAATAATCCTAATGAGTCCTCTCTCCTGCACACACATGTATGCAGTGCACACACACACACTTTTTTTTTTTTTTTTTGCAAAGGGAGAAGGACAGTGAGGGGGGAGAGAGAGAGAGAGACAGAGAGACAGAGAGAATCAATTTTATTGAGTTTTTCACATGGCTTTCGTTGCTCTGACACTTAGTTGTGTATGTGGATGCTGGGGTTTGAACCAATGTACTTGCACATGACGGGCAAGCGCTATAACTGCTGAGCCACCGCTCCAGCCACACACGTATACATTTTTAAACGCCATTTAAAATCTTCCAGACAATTATTTTTTCAGGGGCAGCAGTTCACATTTTGACAGATTGTCTTCTGATAACCTCAGTCCTTCAGATCATGACTCTGCTAAAAGGAATCATTAAAGTGATTATGAGCAATTAGACCGATTTTTACAGCTTTGAATTTTCTACAATTGACTTCTGAGAGTGATCCTGTGGGTCAATATTATGCAATTACTGGCTATCTGACTGAAAGACAAAAATGTAACCATACTTTAAGGCCAATATATGAAGAGAAATAGCAAAATTTATGAGTACAGCACTCTCAAAATTTTTTCCTAATTTATCTGCAGATATTATGCTATATAAAAATTTCTTCTTTTTAAGAGATAATGCTTTATCAAAAGGGAAGGAAAGAATACTATTTGCAATATATGTATGTATATATTAAGTTATGTGAAGAAACAAATTATTTCAATAATTCAGGGTTTTTTTCCCCTATCTGCACTTTTGTGCCTGAAAATTAGGTTGACATAAACAGATCATAGAAAAAAACATACAAATGTACTTAATATAAGTTTTATCTGGTATGGGTTCTTTCGTAAGGCAACAAAGAACAAAAAGATACAGAGTTGGATATTTATACTCTTAAAGGGAAAGAGTAATAAATTTTGAAAAAGAAACTAAATTTTATGAGGCGGCTTAAGAGGTAAGAGTTATTTTAAGAAGCTCTGTCCAGAATTCTCTTGATTTCAACTTCCCATTTTGGAAGCAATATTTGTTGCTTTCCATTTAATATAAACCACATAAAATGTTTTAACTATCTATATACATATTAAGATGCATTCTCTGAAAACATAGAACATGTACTCCGATGTATTTTCAATGAAGACAGTTAATAATATATTAATATGTTTGAAAGTTAATTTTATATCAGTGGAATGCTTACACATGAATTGATTTTTATTGTGGCGAGTACATTTTTAGATATTCATCAAATTATATTATAATTATGAATATATTGCCATTCTTTTTACACTGATTTGTAAAATGTATGAACCCCAAATTTGGAAGCAGAGGAAAGCAGGACAAATCTTAAATAAAATTATGCACAGTAGGAGCAATGAAATTACATTTCCCTTCTAGAAGTATTATGAAAATGCCCATGCATGCTGGAAGATATCCAGTGTTGGAATGCAAGGACACCATCGATAAGTTGAAAAAGCCTTTGACAGTGGCTGATTGTAAACAATACCATGAGGTTGATAATGGCAATGATTTAAGATGATGGAAGTCTCACAATAATGAGTATTGTTCAAACCGTATGTTACCTCTGAGGGTCTAAACACCACAGGGAAAAAAAATTTGCTTAGGGAGAGTCTTTTTTGAATCAATTTAGACTAAATATCCACAACAAGACAGCATTCTACAGAAGGACTTCAGTCTCTCAACCAATAAAAAGTACTGAAATTTATCTCGGAGAAGAAACAGCTGGTTAACCCAAACACTCCAACTTATTTGGATCTTTTCCTTTTTTGAGGAATAACATTTCTGACAACTGACACTTTATATTTATAATGTGTTTTTCCTTGAACTACTTTTTAAAAATGAGCCAAGAAATTGTGTGTGTGTGTGTGTGTGTGTGTGTGTGTGTGTGTGTGCCTGCCTGTGTGTACTTTACACACAAGCAATGCTGACATGGGACCACCTTGAGACCGAGGGGCTTCCAGGCTTCGCTGAAAGTGTTCTGAGAGGCAGGAGGAATGCAGATGCAGAAGTTAGAAGACCTTGATTCTAGGCCAGGCCCAATGTCTAGCATGTCATTATGCAATGTCCCCTTCACATACACCTCTTTCTTTCAAGTGGGATCTATATTTTCCCATTTTTAAAATCAGTGTGTTGAATCTAAAGATCTATTCTAAAACAAACAATTTGAGAGTTACATCAACAAACAGGTGCCTTGAGTATAAGGGACAACTTATATCTTCCTCGTGTTTCCTCCAGCAGCACACACCTAGGCCTATTCTTTGTGAGTACAATATAGATTGTAGTCTACATTGATCTGCAGTGCTGGCAGCATCATGGATACATAGCAAGAAATTTTCTCTTTCTTTACTATATTTTATAGCCTACAAAATAAAGAGAAAATCTCAATTCTTAATTCTAAGATTTGATGCAATATGCATAGTGGTAAGGAAAACTGCACATAGATACCAATGTGTCTGTGCTGATCTTAACGTGCTTAAGGATCTTAGTTGTTTGCTAATAAGAATTGTAAACTCCAAAAAAGCTGTGTCTTTTTACAAATCTTCAACTCAATAAAGACTGATTTGCCTGAAAAGTATTTGGCACAAAAAGGTTATTAACTTTTAACTAATTTGATTTCCCATTTATTGTTTGATAATATTGATAATGATAATAAAGTAAGACAATAAAGTAATGCTTAATATTGGGATGATTCTAACATTGCCAAAGTACAGAACTATTTTGAATGTTAGGTATAGGTTTAATCATAAAGTATACAGGAATTAAAATTGATCTTGTCATTTATTTGGCTCTTTCATTTTTCATCCTTTTGTGTCAGACTATATACAATACATTTGAGAAAGCAGGTTTGAAATCAAAATCCGCATCCCTAATAAAAGAACTTCCAGCTTCCACTCATAGCACCAAATTTCTATCATTGTAGTCTATTAACAGCTAGACCAAAACATTTCTCACAAATAAAGGAACTGCAATAATTACCTATAAAGATAACATCATGTAGTATATAGTAGATAAACTACTTTTTAAACTGAATGGAAGATCTTACATTCAATAAAAAATATGGAATAATCTGGTTTAGTATAAAGTTATATGCGTGTAGCATATCTAAAATGTGTTGGGTAGCAATTACCCAATATCTAAAACATTATTCTAGTACAAACTGGCTTTTACCAGGCAGTAAAAATATCTCTTTAGAATGATCTTTTCAGAATTCTGTATAACCTTGGAGTGTTCTGGGAAATATAGAGTCTAATAAAGTTGATCTTGTTTCTACATTAAATCAGCTTCATTGAATGCTAAAATTTCATGACCATCAAATCACAAAATATGTTTAATTAGTAAACATTTATTATTATTATCTTCATGAAAAAAACAAAGAGCAAATTGTTGAATGATACAAAGATAAAAATGATACATTTTGCTTTTCATATTGCTATAAATGCCTAAGTGAACGTATGAACATTCCACCATATTTTTAACCCTTCTCAAATAAAATCAGCATGGTGTATGAAAATAAGTCACATTCTGTGATAATGAAAGGGATTTTTAAATGATCTCGTGAAAGCAACACTTTTTAAAAATGTGATAAGCAACACTTTTTAAAAATTCTTGAGGGGAATCAGTAAGTTCAATGGCAATTTTTTTTCTAAATTAAATATAGACTTCTACATTTGATCTTAGACAACACTACATACCATAACCTCAGCCTACTTACTATTCTACCATTGCCTCTAAAGACTTCCCCACATAAACCACCACCAAATTTAAATCTGGTTTTTCTATTTTCTAGGTATTCTTTTAACTCGACAAAAATCAATGTCTTTGCTTATGCTGTTTTCTCCGGTTAGAAAAAAATCTATCAGCCAAAATTCTATTAATCTTTAAATGTCTATTACACATGTCCACCACCTTCATGAAAATTTTTCTACTCTCCCTGACACTTCTTTTTCAGAATTGTAATGGGACTTTCTTTGAATTTCTCTCTAAAGGCACATTTTTTTCAAAGTGAAAACACTGTATAAGGTATATGGCACCGAGCAAATATCAATTATTTCCCTCTTTTCTCATTTTTTCTAAAAACTTACTGTATGTGATGTGCCCACCCTATGTCAAAAACTCCATCTGATAGCAAAAAGCAGTATTTACAAGAGAATAGAGCAAGAAGTTTGATTGACAGAATGGGAGTAAGTTAAATCATGAACAACGACAACAAAATCCATCTTAGATTATCAAGTTGGGAACTGAAGACCAAATAGAAATAGCAAAGAAGGATTTGCTGGTGAAACTGATCCTGTGCATGCACTGGAATGTGCAAATGAATCTTCATAGAAAAGAAAAAAGCTTCCTATACCAGCAAATATTTATGCTCAAATGGAGGTGTTACAGGGAATAAGAGAACATGAATGTAGAAGGAAAGCAGAGCAAAAAATTGTTGTGAAAAAGGTCATTGAATGTACTTCTGAAAGCACAGGCTATCTCAGATTCACATCTCAACAAACCCATCTTGGAAACCATGTGTAGCATACATTTGAAGGAGCAGTTTAGAGCGAAGGCATTTATTTAAAAGGCCATTAAGCAATTGTAAGGAAGAAAGACTGGGAATATACTTAGTTCCTGGGAGTGGAAGGGGAAAGACGTGGTTCTTATTACATAGTCTCTGAAATTTTGTCACTGCTTTGTTAGGAGGTATTGAGGTTTAGGGGAAAAAATATGACAATTTCAGATTTCTGGTCTCATAAACCAAGTTGCCCTGTTTGAAAGTAGTGGTTTATTGAGGATGAGTGTATTTGAAAGGAAAAGGTGATATATTCAATTTGTAGTACAGAGAATGTAAAAGGATCTGTGGGCACTAAAGTAAGCATATAATTGTTTACCTGCATCTAAGTTGGATTGAATCCCAAAGATTAAGATAATTTCCAGTGATTTTTTTAAAAAGTAAATTATATATCAGGAGGTAGCTGAACTTCAGAGAAAGCTAAGCTACCAGGTGTCTCAAAAATCAGTTAGGATACTAATGAACCAAAAAGGAGAATTGGAGAGAAGTCTTTAATAACTTACTGCACATGCATCAGTCAGAGGCTGAAATGAGAGAAAACACACATTCTCCATTTTTCTTTTGGTGCATTGACTGAGGTTCAGGTGGAGGAACTCAGACATGGGCGCTCTCTTTTGAGGCAATCCTATGGGAACTAAGATAGACAAAGGGGCTGGGAGTGGAAAATACTGGTTACTGAGTTACTGTAGAGAGAAGTCTTTCAAGGTTTCCTCTTCTGCATCCAGTAGCTCATGTGAAGGTCATGGCAAAGGTGCCTAGAGAGGTCCTCACTGAAGGATATCAATAAAGAGATATGTTGAGGCTGGAGCAATGGCCTGCAGCTACAGCGCTTGCCTAGCAGGCCTGAAGACACGGGTTCAAACACCAGGCTCCTGTACACAATTAGGTGTCAGAGCATCGAAAGCTACATGAAAAACTAAATAAAAATTAATTCTCTCTCACTGCCCTCTCTCTTTTTTAAAAAAAGAAAGAGATGTTATAGTTACCAAGTAGATCTAAATAATTTTGCCTATTGAAACTCTTCAATGTCTTCTATGTAGAATTATCAGACAGGGTCTCTACCATGCAGGCAAAGAGTGAAGGAGTGGCTCACGACTTTTTGTTTTAAGAGAGGCAGTGAGAAAGAGAGAGAGAGAGAGAGAGAGAGAATCAATTTTATTTAGTTTTTCTTTTTTTTTAATTAAATGGATATAGACATACAATTGAGGGGGAAACATGATCAAACATTCAAGAACCAATGTATATATACTTAGTTATCCAGGGCTAATGCCATATCATGGATGCCCAGCTTGGGTTCTCCATGTTGCTCTTTATCCAAGAAGAACCCCTAAATTAAATGGATATCTCATGGAGGATACATGTCTCCTTCTGAGATGATTTCCCACTATTCCCATCCTCCAGTCTCCTAGGTGTTCCTCCTACACCCTTCCCCCACGCTGTGCCCCAGCCTATGCCTCCAAGTATCCTAGGGGGTCATCTCCCTGTTGCGTTGAGAATCATACAATTTGAAGTTATTGTTAGCTTGGCCGTCTAACATACAGCTTCCTGATGTATTCTAGCTTCCTAGCTTCCACAGATGAGAGAAACCATTCAGCCCTTGAGTCTCTGAGATTGGGATACTTCACTTAGCATAATTCTTTCCAACTCCATCCATTTGACATCAAAAGCCATGATATCGTCTTCTCTGATGGCCGAGTAGAGTAATATTCCATTGTGTATATATATATACCAATGTTTTTGTATCCTCTTGTCCAGTGAGGGGCATCTGGGTTGGTTCCATAATCTAGCTATAGTAAATTGAGCTGCTGTGAACATTGATGAAGCCACATCACTATAATATGCTGATTCTAGCTCTTTTGGGAAAATACTCAGGAGTGGGATATCTGGGTCATAAGGTGGTTCTATCCTTAATTTTTTGAGGATTCTCCACACTGTTTTCCATAATGGCTGAATCAGTTTGCAGTCCCACCAGCAGTGTAATAGAGTTCCTCTTTTCCCACAGCCCCTCCAGCATCTGTTGTTGTTCAAATTTTTCATTTTTGCCACTGTAACAGGAGTGAGATGGTATCTCATTGAAGTTTTGATTTGCATTTCCTTTATAGCTAATGATGTAGAGCATTTTCTCATATTTTTATGTGCTTTCTGGACTTCCACTGGTGAGAAGTTTCTTTTAAGATCCATAGCCCATTTATTGATTAGATTATTTGTGAGTTTGGTGTTTAATTTCTTTAGTTCCCTATATATTCTGGATATTAGCCCTCTGTCCGAGGTATAGCAGGCAAAGGTTTTCTCCCATTCTGTAGGTTCACTCATGATGCTCTTGACTAGATCTTTAGCTGTGCAAAACTTTTTAGTTTAATTGCATCCCATTCATTTATTCTTAACTTTACAGCTTGAGCCATGGGAATTATGTTGAGGAAGTTTCTGCTGATTCCTATGTGCTGTACTGTTGACTCTACTTCTTTTTCTAGTAAGTTTAAAGTTGTTGGCTTAATATCCAGATCTTTGACCCATTGTGATTTAATTTTTCTGCAGGGAGAAAGATAAGGATCCAGCTTCAGCTGTTTACATATGGCTGTCCAATTTGTCCAACACCATTTGTTGAGCAGACTATCTTTCTTCCACACTATGCTTTTGCCCCCTTTATCAAATATCAAATAGTTAAGGATATGGGGGTTTGTTTCAGGATCTTCTATTTGTTTCCACTGGTCTTCAATTTTGTTTTCATATCAATACCATGCTGTTTTTGCTACTTCAGCTCTGTAGTGTAATTTCAGGTCAGGGATTGAGATACCCCCTAGTTCTTCCTTTCAATAGAGTAATGTTTTGGCTAGTCTGGGTCTCCTGTTATTCCATATGAACTTGAGAATTGCTTTTTCTATATATGTGAAGAATGTCATTGGTATCTTGATGGGGATTGCGTTAAATCTATATAGGGCTTTAGGTAGAATGGCCATTTTTATTATATTGATTCTGCCTAACCATGAGCATGGATGTTTTTCCATCTATTCACATCTTCTATAATTTCTTTTCTTAGTTTTTAATAATTTTCTTTGTAGAGGTCCTTAATATCCTTTGTAAAGTTAATGCCCAAGTATTTCATTTTTTTGGAAGTGATGGTGAATGGCAGAGAATTCCTGATTTCTTCTTCTTCGGATTTGTTGTGGGAGTAAAGGAAAGCTAGAGATTTACTGGAATTGATCTTGTAGCCAGCTACTTTGCTAAAATCACCTGTAAGCTCTAGGAGTTTTCTGGCCGATGATATTGGGTCTTCTAGGTATAAAATCATGTCATCTGCAAATAGAGATAACTTAACTTCCTCTTTTCCTATACTAATACATTTGATTTCCTTTTCTTGCCTGATAGCTCTGGCAAGGGTTTCAAGGAATATATTGAACAAGAGTGGGGAAAGTGGACATCCTTGTCTTGTTCCTGAATTCAGTAGAAATACTTTCAGTTTTTCTCCATTGAGGATAATGTTGACTATGAGTCTGTCGTAAATGGATCTGACATAGTTAAAGTCTCTTCCCTTGATTTCTATCTTTTCCAGAGTTTTGAGCATAAAGTGGTGTTGAATTTTATCAAATGCCTTCTTTGTGTCAATTGAGATGATTATATGATTTTTGTTTTTAATTCTGTTTATGTGGTGAATCACGTTTATTGATTTGTATATGTTGAACCAGCCTTGTTTTCCTGGAATGAAGCCCAATTGATCATGATGAATTATCTTTTTAATGTGCTTTTGTGTCTGATTAGCTAAAATTTTATTAACAATTTTTGCATCAATGTTCAACAGGGAAATTGGTCTGTAGTTTTCTTTTCTTCACAAGTCTTTGATTTTGGAATCAGTGTAATATTTGCTTCATAAAAAGTGTGTGGGAGTGATCCCACTCTATTAATTTCCTGGAAAAGCTTGAAGAGGATCGGTGTTAGTTCTTCTGTGAAGGCTTGGTAGAATTCAGCCATATATCCATCCAGACCTGTGCTTTTCTTTTTTGGGAGAGCTTTGATTGCTGCTTCAATTTCACTTTCTGTGATTGGTTGGTTTAGATTTTCAGTGTACTCCTGTGTTAAAGAGGGAGTTTCATATGTGTCCAAGAACCTGTCCATGTCCTCCAGGTTATCAAACTTGGCAGAGTATAAATTTTCAAAATAGGTTCTGATAATCTTCTGGATCTTACATGAGTCCGTGTTGATATCCCCATTTTCGTCTTTGATTTTGTTGATTTGCTTTCTTCATTCTTCCTTTTGGCGAGGTCTGTCAATTTTGTTTATATTTTTCAAAGAACCAACTCTTAGTTTTGTTAATAGTTTGTATAGTTTTTTGTTCTCAATTTCATTGATTTCAGCTGTGATTTTGGTAATTTCCTGTCTTCTGATAGCTTTGGGGTTGAACTCTTCCTCCTTTCGTAGTCGTTTGAGTTGAAGCATAAGGCTATTTATCTGAATTCTTTCTAGATTTTTGATGTATGCACTTAGTGGTATAAATTTACCACTTAAGAATGCCTTCATACTGTCCCAGAGGTTTCAGTATGTTGTTTCCTCATTCTCATTCAATTCCAAGAACTTCTTAATTTCTGCTCTCGTTTCCTCTTTTACCCATCCTTTGTTTAAGAGATAATTATTTAATTTCCAAGTATTTGAGTAGATTCTGTTGTTTCTCTTGTTATTGATTGCTAAGATCATAGTATTATGATCTGACAGAATACATGGGATTATATCCACTTTTTTAAATTTATTAAGATTATCCCGGTGAACTAGGATGTGGTCTGTTTTAGAAAAGGATCCAGGAGCCACTGAGAAGAAGGTAAATTCAGCTGTCTTAGGATGGCATATTCTGTAAATGTCTGTTAAGCCTGATTGATTAATAGAGCTGTTCAGATTGGAGATGTCTTTATTGATTTTTTGTTTTGATGACCAGTCTAGAGTTGATAGTGCTGTGTTGAAGTTCCCCAGAATTATTATATTGAGATCAATGAGGGGATTAATGTCCTTAAGTATTTTACCATATATTTAGGAGGGTTGTAATTGGGGGCATAAATGTTAATTATCGTTATATCTTCTTGATGGATTGTCCCTTTTAGTATGAAAACGTGACCTCTTTGTCCTTTCTGACTAGTTTTAGTTGGAAATTAATGTTATCAGAAATTAGAATTGCCACACCAGCTTGCTTTTTTAGAAAACATGCCTGGTAGACATTTTGCTATCCTTTTGCTTTCAGCCTGTATCCATTTTTGAGTGTCATATATGTGTCTTGCAGGCAACATATTGTTAGATTTTGTTTTTAGATCCAGTGGGCCAGTCTGTGTCTTTTAATTGGGGCATTGAGACCATTCATATTCAAAGTTAGAATAGATATGGGAGGCTGAGTCTCTGACTTTGTATCAGTTACAGAGTTTTGTGTCATCTTGGAAGTCAATTTGTGTACAATATGATTATTGATTCACCCTGTTTAAGGATTTGGGATATCATTGGCATTATCTTCTGAATGGAGAACATCTTTGAGAATATTCTGTTGTGCAGGATTTGTGTTCATGTATCTTACTAGTTTGAGTTTATCGTTGAAGTATTTAATTTCCCCATCATATTTGAAGCTGAGTTTTGCAGGGTATATTATCTTTGGGTGGAAGTTGTCATTTTTTAACACTTGAAAGATATTGTTCCAAGCTCTTCTGGCCTTCATTGATTGCTCTGGAAACTCCATAGTGATCTGAATTGGTTTGCTTCTGAATGTGATTTGGGGCTTTTCACTAGCAGCTTTTACATTTCTCTCTTTAATTTCTCTGTTATTCATTTTGTATATGATATGTCTTGGTGAGTTTCTCAATTGATTAGGCCTATTTGGTGTTCTATAAGCATCTTGGATGTGATATTCTGGATCAATAGTAAAATGAGGGAAGTTTTCACTTATGATTTCGCTTAAAAGGTTCTTGGAGTCTCTTGTTTGCTGTTCAGAGTTCTTCTCAAGGCTAATGATTCCCAGATTATTATGCCTCATCTCATCAAATATTACTTGGAAGTTCTGATTATGTAATATAAGCTGTTTATCCTGTTTTTCTTCTTTGAATTCTACATTGTTTAGCCTATGCTAATTGTCTGATACTCGTTCTTTGAGAGCTGAAGTTCTATTTTCAGTGGAGAATACTCTGGTGTTGGTATTTCTAGTGATGATTTGAATTGGTTAACCATGTTTTTCAATCCTGATAGCTCTGCTACATCTCTTTTCAGAATGTCTATTTCTTTGTATAGCTGATCTTTCATCTCATGGAATTGTTCCCTTATTTCCCTGTAAATGTTGTCTCTCATCTCTTGAAATTGTTCTCTGCTGTCTTTCCTTATTTCATCTCTCAACTCTTTGATTGCATTACTAATCATAATGTTGATACAATGTCTTTGGTTTTCATCTAGGGCAGTGGTTATGGGGTCCTTGGTTGGAGAATTATGGGGTTAAGGAGGGAGTTATTTCCCCTTTTCCTCATTTTCCAAGTCAGAGAGCATGTCTTGTACTTCAACCTCTTTATTCTTGGTGGAATAATTGGAGCTTCTTATGGCTTTGCTTCATTGTGATGGCTTTCTTTGAGAGAGCTCTCACAATATATTATGATAGCAAGCCAGTACCCATTTTGAAGCGTGTCTATTTCTTCAGATAGTAAGGTCTCTCTGAAAATGGAGAGAAGGAATGACTAGGAAGTCAAAGAGGTGAATTGGGGAGGTATAAAATCACACCTGCCTTAGAGTAAAGAGGAACAAGGGATTGGGGGAAATAGGTTATTCTATTAGGACTAAGGAAAACATAGAAATTGGGTGCAGGTAGGGTAAAGACTTTGGGTGAGGATGAGAGAAAAATGGTTATATTTATATTTAAGGATTACCAGAGTACAGAGGAGGAAGAGGTTAGTATGGGGCATGGCTATCTTCAGTCACCAGAGGCTGAGGCTATTTTGCTATCATGAAACATTTTCCTGATTGGAACCCAATGTTATATGGATAGGAATAGGGTTCAAGAAGGCATAGAGAAAGTAGGAGCCAATCACCAATACATACACCAACACAAAATATAGTATTAATTGTAAAGCAAGAAAGAAAAAAAATTTAAAAATTAAGAAAAAAACCTATAGTAATGTTAAAAATTTAAAAATATTTTATTCCAGCCAGATCCCCATTAAAAAAAAAACCTAGGGGTAAACAAAAAACAAAATTAGTTGGTAAAGTTCTGAGTTTTTCTGCCCCCTAGGTCAGCGAGTATGTACCATGCGGGGATGTGTTCAAATATGTTATCTAGCTGGGGATTCTTCACAGTTGAGCTTGTTGGGGGAGAAGAAGTTTGGTTAAGTCCAGTGACCTGGGTTTTTCTTAGAGGATCTCCTCAAAATTTTCTGTTGCAAAAGGGTATTCAGCTCCCCCTGGGCTGTAATCCTGAGATGATTGCTTTTTGCCTATCCACACTCTAGAATTTCTTGGGCCTGGGGCTCAGAAGTTGTAGACAATCTAGTTGATCCTAGTTTAGATGTGTGGGTCTCTGACTGATCCAAGGAGAGTTGCCAGCCTGAAACTCGCTTCTTCAGAATCACTAGTGACCCACTCTGTGTGTCTTGTGATCTTCAGAAATCCCAAGAGCTGCTCTGTGGTGTTGACTGAAACCTGTGAAAGATGGTCCAGATTGTGCCAGTGCTTATGTGGTTCTCAGTTCCAAGCACTAGGGGATGCCCACGTGAAGAGGTCAAGGCCTACGAAGACTTGGCTGTGCAAGGGGCTCAGATGCTAAGGGGAAGCCCACGCTGCCCCATATATTCAAAGCTTCCTGAGGCAGATATCAAACAGAGGCTGAAGCAGAGGCTCCCTTTAGAATGACATGCCCTGCTGCAGCAAGCTCTGTTCACAGGCTCCTCCTATTTGGAGGTGTAGATGGGCGGGCAGAAGGTCACCAACTGAGAGGTTTGTGAGCTAGAGAGGGGATTTGAGGTTCCACACAGCCCTCAGGGCAGATGGCCAGTTGGGGGGGCAGTAACTTCTCTCTGATAATGGGGACTGAGGCCCCAAGTTGCTGCAGAGCGACCCACCCGTTCTTGCATGCTGGTGTGAGCACTTATGTTAAAGGACTTTAAAATCAGCTCTTAGAAAGGGTGGGCACGGTGGAGAATTATTGTCCACTGTGATTGAGTTAAAGATCTTGTGTGGAATTCTCTCCTTGCCTGGCTCCGCGGGCAGCAACCGGAGGTGGAGAGGGAACTCCCAGCACCACACAGTCCCTCTGGGAAAGGGCCAAACCTCAGGGTGATAGATTCTGGTTTTCTGGCTGTGGTGTCTGATAACCCATGATCGTCCTTGGTCTTTTGCTGAGCAACCTGCCCCGCCCTCAGGGAAATGTCACAATGGTGGCCTGAAGCTGCCTCTCCCACAAACAGATGTAATGTCGCTAATGAGAGCAATTAATTCCCAGATCATGCAAGATCATGTAAATTAAGAGCAGTCAGATCTGGGAGTTCACAGCTGGCTGGGTTAGGGTGTTTGGTTAGGAAACTCGCTCCCTTGCTCCGTTTCCTCCCCTCCCGAGTAGCTTCCCTCCCCCCCAGGTGTGGGGCAGAGTGCCATGGGCTCCACTAAGCTGTCCTTTTTATTTGTTAATGGACCATGTTATTCCTTTGGAGTTAAAAAATTAGCAGGGGTTAGTGTTCCCCCACACTAGGAGCTTTGTCCTACCGTGGGAATCCGAGTGCTCTCCTGCAGCGTGAGGTGATCCTCAGGAGCGTCTCTGAGTCACAGATGGTGGGGTGGATGCCATCTTGTCCAGCCAATCCTACTACCCTTATTTAGTTTTTCATGTGGCCTCTGTTACTCCCAGGCTTCATTGTGTGCTGGGGTTTGAACTTGGGTCTTCAAGCATGCCAGGCAAGCACGGTAACTGATGAGCCGCAGTAACCGGTGAGCCACCACTCATGGCTTTTAACTGTTTTATATCTTCTTTTCTAAAAGATAAAATTGTTATATCTTATAAGGATACATAAAGATGAACTGGACTTCCTTTTTACCAAATTAAGAGTATTGTTTAATAGCATATACCTTGGAAGATTGTGCCAAACAATCACAAGTAATTTGAGCAATGTAAGGACTTTGGGTATTTCTTATAGATTTAAGAAGAGAAAATAAACCACAATGTACAATTCCTCAGAGATAAAAAATGCATGGGGAGATGTCCAACAATGAAAATTAAAGAAGCAAAACCAACATGGCCTAGGGAATAGAGACCCAACTCTTACACTTAAATGCTGCTTGTTTTAAGATAAGGTACCTACTCTGAGCTATGCTTTTCTGTTCTATAAGGGAATCACAACAATGTGTCACACAATAGCCCAGTACTTAGCTCTTGAGATTGGTGGAACACCAAGATAACAAGTGTGAATCACAATGTGTTTCTTACAGCAGTGTGAACTGAGACTTGAGGTCATATCTCAGGTCACTTAGTGTTTTCTTATGACTTCTTATTACCCTATTTCTGCCTATACATGTGAAATACCTCTCTTTTTAACAACACTATAAATGTCCAAATACATTGCCAAAGATTGTCTTTCCAAGATGAATCTTTTCAGTTTCTTCCAAATTCTAGCTGTTCCATAGGGTCCAGATCATAAACCATCCTCGGTATACTTTCTCATTATATCTATTATCTTCAAAGTACAGGACTCAGAATGGAAAGCACTCTTGAGCCATTTGATTGGTTGATAAGGATCTAAACCTCCTTGTTTAGAAGGATATGCTTCTTTTCATGCTCTGTGTTTCCATTTTAAGTGGGATGGTTCTTTTGCATTTTTATATATTATATATGTACTACACACTAATCTATTTCTACAGAGAAAATAGTTTTATTATCTTCCAAATTCACAAAGAATGTTATGAAACTAGAAAGACACTAGGTTTCTTGCTTCAGGCTATATTGTATTGTCTGTCTAAAATAAATGTGTATAGTACCTTATCAAATGCAAGAGCAAAACTATTCAATCAGTACCCCATTTAAAAAGATATATTTTTAACTTTCTTACATGTACATATGAAAACAAAATCCCAGAAAACTGTTGGGTCTTTCTGAAAATTAAATTTAAGTTAACATAATTTTATTATCTAAAAATTTTATATTTATATTAAAATACAGGTGGACACATTATTCCTTAATCATTTCTCTAAATATGTCTAAAGAAACAAAAGGTAAATGTGTCATTTAGATTATAGATTTAACACAAATAGACCAAATTTCAAAATAAAAATTATTTTGGGTAAATGCTGTATTATCATTTCCTCCATGTGATTTTATAGGTTTTGTAAAACAGTTCAGGTAGAAATTAAAAGTGAGAGAAAGCTATACTATTTTGGAAATAAGCCATTTTCAAATGATATTTATTTTTGCGGGAAGATAATACCTGAGAAAATTTTATTAATTAAATAAATCAATTAGTTTATCTATGAGTTTTGTGTTAAAGACTCTATATGCTTTAGACCAGTGATTCTCTCACATTATCACAAGTGAAAATCAACTCCACCATTTTTTAAACATAGCTTGCTCAATTTCACTCTTCTGACCAGTGCACTGATTCAGCAGGTCTGGGGTGCAAGCTGAGGATAGATATTTTCTAACAAGTTTCCACATGCTCATGGTGCTGGATAAGGGACAATATTTTGAAATCCTCTGTTGTAAAATTTCAATTCACAGAACAATTTTATAAGGCAAATAACATTACTCTTGTTTTCCAGATGAAGAACTTGAGCTTCAGAGTTATTAAGTAGCAGATTAAAGTCACTTACTCTGTGATTCAAATAAAAGCTCCTGTCATTCCAAATCTAAAGTCTTAACCCTTGAGTTCAAAGATCACTGATGTCAAAGTAGCTTAAAGTCAGTAAAAACCCATTCTACTGCTTTTGAACTTGACATTTTGTTCCTTTTGTCATGTGATGGACTAGAAGCTGACTCAACTATATAAACTATATAATCTAACCAATATAAATAACTCCCATGTCCTTTAAGTTGAAAATGACCTCATTTTTAATAATATAGAAATGAATGAGACAAGCAATTTCACTTTGAGATACATTATTGCAGGAAATGATGAGATTAAATATTAGTTTAGTAGGAAATTTTCCCCTGACACAACATTGCTTGACTTTGTTGCTTGTGTGATCCAACAAGATAAAAATATACTAAGCATAAGATCATGGTTATTTAGCACAGGGTTGGCAAGAATAGAAATGATACATTAAGTATTTTGAAATCAGAAAATAATTGGCAGAGAGGAATAGAGGTGATAGAGATTTCAACATATGTAAAACAAGGAAATGGGAAATCAGGAATAGGCAAAGATATACAAGCCTGGAAGTCATGGCATCATACTATTCCAACCACTCACAGGCTGAGTCAGGGATCTAGGCAGAAAGAGAGGGTTTTTAAGGTAGCAACAGTGAGAGATGGGAAAGTGATAAATTTAAGTTTCTTTGGCCTATATGAGATCACAGGTAATTTAGGTGGTGTAACTTTGGGTATAGAAAGTGAAAAATAAAAATCACAGCTTTGATCTGATGATAAATTTTCTTTTGGAAAGACCTTTCCTGAAGGAGTAAACTTATCTTTATTATTAAAACCTACATCTTCAGAAGTACCAAATAATTTGGTACATAGTAAGCACTCAGAATTTTATTTTATGCTATTTATGTTATTATTGGTACTGGAGATTGAACCCAGCGGCACTTAAACACTGAGCCACATCCTTATCCCTTTTTATTTTTTATTTTGAGTCACGGTCTCGCTAAGTTGCCTAAGGCTCACTAAGATCCTAAGGCTCACTAAAATGCTAAGGCTGGGTTTGAACTTGAGATCCTCCTGCCTCAGCCTCCTGAGTTGCTGGGATAACAGGCATGCATACTACATGCCTGGCCAGAAATTCTCTTTCCTTTCCTTTTCTTTCTTTATTGTTTTTAAGAGAAGGAGAGTGATACAGAGAAAGAAAGAGATAATCGTCTGGTTTTCATTGCTCCAACACTTCATTGCATATGTGGTGCTGGGGTTTGAACCTGGGTCCTTGCACTTGCCAGGAAAGCACTGCAACCACTGAACCACTGCTCTAGCCCCAGAAATAGTGTTTTAAATCAATGATTGGATCCTCAGGCTGATGCATGCATACATAGATAAATAAGTGGAAAATATATAATAATCATTTGAGATTTAAGATTTTCCAAAGCATAAGAGTCAAAGGGAGATAATAAATTGTTTAACTTGGGAGCATTTGCTCAGTGATTACAGTACTTGCCTGGCATGTGTGAGTATGTAGGTTAAAATCCCAGTACCAGGTACATAACAAAGTGTTGGAGCAATGAAAGGCACATGAAAAACTGAATAAAATCGATTTTCTCTTTCTCTCTCTCACTGTCCCTCTCTCAAAAGAAAGAAAGAGAAAGAAAGAAAGAAAGAAAGAAAGAAATTGTTTAACTTAATTCTAAAAGTATAAGGCAGAGTCTTAAGTAGATACAGATTCTGGACTGGTGTTTATTCAGAAACTGGTAGAGTCATATTGAGAGCATTTTCTCCTTTGAGGTCTTAAGATATTGAGACAAAATTATCCTTGAGTAAGAGAAAGACATGCTTTAGTTACATTTAAACATCTTGCAATTTACTTCCCACAGATAAAATGAATTCTTACTGTCAATCACTATGGATTCTGATTTAAAAAGAAATTATTTTAATGTAATTACATTTAAGTTTCTGCAATTATAATCACCTATGTGATTATGTCTGAGTTGAATTTTGTAATTCAATTAGTTGGTAAGGAACTTTTTTCTGCCTCCATAACCTGGTACATGAAATACTACATGTTTAAAGGTTTTGACAAAAGTCTTTCTAAAATACATTCTTTAACCAGAAATGAACTTATTAATACAATAATCTGTGTTCTCTGAAACCAAAACAAAAAAAAATCCTTTTTTTACTAAGTCAGCGATGGCCTTTAACAAGTTAAAAAATTATCTCCAGATTTCATGCACAAAAGAAAATATATATATAGATATATCTATATATATATAGATAATATACAAGTACAGATAAATAATTCAGTGCAAAGGTGAAAAATAAGTTTAAATCTTGATATTTTAAAATAGGTGATAATTTAAAACTTATTCAGCTTATGTACATTAAAAATTTTTAATGTTACAAATCCAGTGAGTCTTAATCACATAACTGCATCACAGTTAGCACTGTGGATCTCAACAAATAATTCTCTATCAGTGAATCATGAAAACTTTAGTTGTTATGTAAACAAGAGGGTTGCTACCACAGTATAGCTGGCCATCTGTAAGTTTCCACAAAAAGGTAGGTACATGATCCTAAGTTCCACCCCACCCTGACCTACCCCATATCCCCATATACATGTATGCAGGTGGTATTCTTTGTGGAAAAGAGAATATTATGTTCCTCAACATATTTGTGTTAGTAGAGATGGATGATTTTACTGAATAGTGAAAAAACTATTAAATACTAGGTTATCTATTTCCACAGGTGATATTCTCACTCCTGCACTTTACATAATTCTTGAGGGAAGTCTAAAGAAAACTTTTCCCAGAAAATCATAGCTTAGGGAAAATCAAAATAGTAAACAGCTCCAAACTCCCACCCTTCCACAGAAACATTGAAAAACAAGAAAAAACTTCCAGAGCCCATTTGTCTGATCTCTGAAAATAGGCAACAAAGGAAATAACAAAGAAAAAAACAACTGATAACTGAAAACTGGTAAGAAAACTTTGGGGCTTTCTCTGGCCTCCATCCCTCCCTGGCCCTTGGTCTTGAAGATGGCTGCCTGTATTTTCTGTATGGGACCTTTACTGGGTGTTCTGTAGAGAGTAGAGCACACTTCATTAGGATGTTTGTTCAAACTTGTCTGGAGGACTTCCGAAGGATTGCTGCTAGGTTGCTTCCCCTGAACTCACTGGGGCAGAGAAGCAGGGATCACTGGTGGAAAAAGTTGTACGGCCAACAAAAACCTGTGACCACCTTAGACAAAAAAATTATACTTCAAACATTCAACAGAAGTCTACAGCCAATGGCTGGAAGGATGGGGTAGAGGTTTTGCAAATTTGGATGTAAAAAGTGCCTGTGTCTCCTGAGAAATTTAAATCTTCCTCTGTGTATTGAGGAATTTTCACATGTGTGTGAGTACACAGGCACACACACACACAAAGCAGAATAGTTGTTCACAAAAGACCTAAGAAAACACTAAGTTTTTATTAAAATAAATTTAAAACAAAAGTTTATTCATTCCTTTAAAGGTTTTGTATTTTGGGATATAATGTTTACATCTATGATCCATTTCAACTTTACTTTTGCATATAATATGAGGTAAGTGTCCATTGTTACATTTAGAATTTTTTTAACATATTTAAGTTATATGCTTGCTACACATCAGATGTTAGAGCTAATTTTTGCAAAGTCTATATACCTAAACTGCCTTCTGATTATACATTTCTCTAATAGTATACACACATACACAAATTATGTTTTTAGGTCTGTCCCCATCTCCTGCCTGAATATAGGATGATGATCATCTCCTTTCTGATTTTTCTAATCCAATTCACTACCAAATTATCTGAAATCTACTTGCAATATATCATGTAGGCTCTTTCCTCTGAATTCATGCTACTGTTCCAAGTTAGAAATCTAACAGTTTTTCCATGAATCACTGCAACAATTTTACCAATGCCAAATTCATTTATACCTTATTATGGCATCACCTACTAATGTTTCAGGCTTACAACCTTTTAACTTTTTTTAAGAAATAGGGGAGAGAGAGAGAGAGAGAGAGAGAGAAATTTTTATTTAGTTTTTCATGTGATATTTATTCCTCAGGCACTTCGTTGTGTTCGTGGTGCTGGCGTTTGAATTCGCGCACTCGCACATGCCAGGCAAGCACAGTAACTGCTGAGCCACCACACCAGCCCCCTTTTAACTTTTAATATCTGTAAAATTAAAGCATGTTTTACAGATCAGCTTTACTAGAACTTCTCAATATTTATTATTTTTCTGGTTCTCTTTTCCTTTTCCTTTATTATCTATTTTGTTCTTATGGCATTTATCAGTTTATGCCATGCCATGAATTGTAAGTGCTTTTGTATGTTCTAAATTACCTACTTTATGTACCACAAAGTCCTTCAGAGCAAAATCTATATACTAATTATTACTCCTATTACCACCTACCAGATTTCCAAGCATAATATTTTAAATTAATGTTTTTGCCTTTGAATGCCCATCATATATTAAACAAAAATATATTCAGTAATCAGAAAATGCATTAATTATTCCTCACAAATGGCAGAACCAAAGAAATAACATCCTATTTCACTGATGTTAGAAAAATATAAAGGGTCACCCTTTCAAACTGTTGATATTTTGAATGTATTCTCAATTACTTTTTCTACCATCTTCACGTTTATCAACCAATAAAGGTACATGTGGAGTTGAGTCATCTTTAAGCTACTAATGATTGATAAAAATTGAAGATCTATGCAGAATCTTAGTGAGATGTCAACACAGCACATGGAAGCTTTTAAGCCAGTTCAGAAGTGATTTTATTGTTCGAACACTAGAACCAACTTTATTCAGATCAAAATAAAAGTCTCTGATTTATTCTAGCAGGCTTCACATGATCTAGCCCTGCCCATTCTTACTGCAATCTCACTTTCCTCCTATGTACTTTCTCAGTCTCATCTGATGCCAGTCACATAGACATCCATAATAATTCTCAAACGTGTCAAGTGTACATGACCCTAGGGTGGCAATGGATGGCAACAGAAACTTTTATGTTATTCCTCCAGATACTCATGTGTGTTACATTCATAATTTTTTATATTTTTCCTTAAATATTCATGACTATGTTTGTGTTAATTTAAATAAAGAAACCTTCATACATTCTCTCGACTGTTAAATGTTCTTCATAGTTCCTATATTTAACTGATATGGTATCACATGTTGACTTAGTTTTAAATCATTAGCCTCTGTCTTTATAACACAAGCTCCATGACTGAAAGGAAACTTTTCATTCCATAACAGCATCTCTCACATAATCAGGTTTAATCTATTTGTTTGACAGCTGGATGAATGTAGATGTTCCTACTATATATGACTCTGTCATAATATGCTGGAGTGATTTCAGTTCATGCTTATCCAGGAGAGCATCAGTTTATGAAGTCAATGATTACTAGACATGATGAAAAGATCCATTAAGACACTTTTCAAACGGGTGCAGTGGTGCATGCGTGTAATCCCAGAAACTCAGCAAACTGAGAGGCAATAGAATCGCAAGTTTGAAGCCAGCCTCAGCAACCTCATGAGGCCCTAAGCAAGTTAGTGTGCCTGTCTCAATATAAAAATAAGTAAATAAAAATGGGCTGTGGATGTGAATCAGTGGCAGAGCATCTCTGGGTTCAATTGTTGCTACTCACCTCCCCTAAAATTTGTCTGTCAGATAATAGGTTGTTAACAAGTAAAAAAAGTATTTAAGGAACAAATTCCCTGCAAGGAACTAAATGTTAAAATTTTTTCAAAGATAACAAAGTCTCCAAAAATCTGACTAGTTATATTGGATTTTCATGTGACAATTGGTAAAATAAATTAAGTTAAAAAAAAAGAGTAGGCTTTTGCAAGATGGTGATCTGAAGAGAGAAGGCTTCCCCAGCACCTCCGAGACTGATCAGGAAATCTCCAGCTTTTCTCCAGTATTTTGAGGTGCCTTTGGGGGATTAGCAATATGAATCACCAGTCCTAATCTTCTCAGTGGTTTTGAGGAGCAGTGACTTAGGAGCGACCAGGGGATCTCTGTTCTTTTCTGACTTGGTGAGAAGTGGCAGCAGCTGCTGCCGCTCTCTCCTGCTTACATTCCGCCTGTGACTGTGGTGAGGGGACACACCGCCTGTGATCACATTGGCACAGAAAACCCACAGTGCTTTAAAGAAAGTGTTTTTGCAAAGTCTCTTCCTGGGCCTGTTCTCTATCTGGTGGCGAGATCAGTGTCTGGAAACTGCCTGCATAGAGACACAGAGCAGCAGATTGTGCTGCAGAAACAGGTGTGGGAGCTGTGAGGACGTGGGAGCCGAGCATCCATCTTTTAACCCCTTGTTGGATTTCACACTCCCCGCGTGAACAAGTCAAGACTGCCCTAGGTTTGCGAAGCAAGCTCTTAATACTCCATCTGAAGCCAGCCTAGACCACAGGCTGAATCGGGAGCAGAAGGCTTGGCTCAGACCCTGAAGCAGGTGTGGGAGCTGCAAGGGCGGGAGAGCAGAACATCCATCTTTAAACCCACACTCCCTGTCCTGGACCTGCCCTCCATAGGTCTGCAAAATAGGCTCTTAAAACTGAGCCTGGAGCCAGCAGCAGATCACAGGCTGATTCAGGAGCAGAAGGCTTGGCCCGGGCCCTGAATCCTTTTCTCATAAGGGGTTTGGGCCAGTGGAGTAATGGGGAACAAGGCTCAGCACTAATCACTTCCACCACAGACAGAAGGGCATTCCCTGTTAAGCCTTGGATCTGCTGGCCCCACCTCTAAGATCACAGAGGTCAATTTTGGCAACTACCAGCAGATGGAGCTTTGAAAACATAAGACTTCTGAATTTCAGGTCCCCTGAAAGCCCCAACTGAAAGATACAGCCTTTCATATCCAGCCAGAAAGAGAAGATCCAGTCCCTAAAAGACCAGAGACACTCTTAGTATCTGTACTTCCAAGGTTTTCCCATTAAGTTTTTTTTTCTTTTTTTGCTGTTGATTTCATGTTCTAGATGTCTACCAATGTAATATCTGGAAGAGTTTACTGGTTCTCAGATATATAAAAACTCTAGCTGTTTGTGTTTCCCTGCTCTGCTAACTTCAAGGGGAGGTTAACAACTATTCTTCCATTTTTTTTCTTTCTTTTTTCTCTCTTCTTTTATGGGAAAAATTAACAATAATATTTCTTTCTGTATTGATAGCCTGTTTTTAGGTTTCTTTCTCTTTTTCTTTTTTCCCTGTTTTTCATCTCTCTGATACCCTCTTATCCATCCTGTCTAGCCCTGTTCTTATTCTTGAGAAGAAGGATTCTGGTCAGTGCATATAGTATTTGAAATATTTTATGCCTGAGAAGCATAATTCTCAGGGATAACTTCTTCCCTTAAAATATCACCCACATATTAGTAATAACTCTTTTACCCTTCCTATATTAGGCCACAGCTATCCTAGCTTCCCTTTGGATCTGTACTTTCTTTTCTACTTCTTTCTTTTCTCCTTTATTTTAAATTTAGTAAAGTTTTTCTTTTTTAATTTCCTTGTCTCATCCAATTTTTTCCTCTTAGCAACTTCTTTTTCTATCTACAGCAAATTCTTTACCTCCTCCACTTTCTCACTGTACATAATTGGTATATATAAT